>VYZW01056435.1:6183-39933 GCA_013401315.1 Balaeniceps rex | reverse complement strand
CTGGTCCCTGACCTGTAATTGAGAATTGCAGCCGGAGACCTGTAGCCTCGTCTCACCGCAGGTCGCTCTTGAAAACCAAATCTGGGCATTTCCTGAAACTAGATCAATTCTGACACAACGATACCTAACGCAGGGATGGTGCGGGGCTAATTAACCCCAGAAGTGACCTCCATTCACAGTTACAGCACACGTGCAGGTTATTTTCCCAGTAAGTTGTTTGTGTTGTGTGGGTTTAGGTCTTACAGCTATCCCACAAATTTAAATTTTGAAACGAGACTGTACTGGAACGTGAGTAATTGGAGCTCTTATTTCTAGGGACACACTGGCCACAAAGGAGAACCTGGCGAAATAGGAAAAGAAGGAGAAAAGGTAAACTTCAATTTAAGGGGGCTGGGGGAGGATTTTTCTCATCAAAAGCACCATAACAAATAGTTTCTTCAAGAAGACGGGGAGAAACGAGGCAATTGGCTGAACAAGGAGAAGTCACTATGACTGCAGGGCATTGGCTTCCATTGCTCTGCATGTGCGACCGTGTGCTAATACTTCAAGAAAATTCATCTTCCCAGTAATCGTAACGTTAAGATCAGTTCAATAAGTTAACACCTATTGTTTCACATGCAGGGATGTCAGCTCAGGAAAAAAGTCCTGCGTTAATCACTCAGGTAAATTCCTGACTGATCGAGTGTTCTTGCACGTAGAAGAAGTTGCCTATAACGTAGGAGCAAATTCCGAAGCAGAAATCTGAGCGGGAGGGAGCTCAAGGAGAAATAAGATGGGAAGGTTCCTGGCTTTGAGTTGGCAGGCTCGTGCTGTCTCGCCCTTTGTCTGATTTATTTTTTCTCTCCCAGGGCAACCCTGGCCCTCCCGGTCCTCCGGGCGTTCCCGGCAGCGTTGGCCTGCAGGTAACACCCACTCTTCAGACCAGTTCCCGTGACCTTTTTGCTGTGAAACTCAGTGGTGCCATCAATCATTTTGCGTTGCACAAACAGCTCTTGCCTCTGCGGAATAACAGATGGGGAAGTTGATGCTGGTAAAAAAACCACATCGTGCTGGTTTCGCTGGGCTTTAATTCAGCTCCTGCTTTTGGTGCCTCACCTTGGATGAGATGTCCAAGTGATAGCCACTGTCTTGCTGGTACTCCAGTAGAGCCCTGGACAGCTTTTGGGTGGATGTGAGGCTGAGCTCTGGGCTGGCTCGACAGGCTGGCGGCTGGGCTGGGGAGGGCAGGCACCCTGAATGCCTGTCTGCGTGGGGTGTCTCGGGTGTCACTTGCTCAGAGGTCGTCACCAAAGGGGAAAATGTCTTGTTTGTGCATCAGAAGGCTGAGCTTTCTGCCGCTCTTCACTGTTTCTTAATGTTTTCTGTGTTGATGAGTTGCTACCTCATGCTGTTCTGCATTTTATGTTTAACAGTGATTGGGTCTTAACTGATTTGTTTTATTAATTAGGGCCCAAGAGGACTAAGAGGCCTCCCCGGTCCAATGGGTCCCGCCGGTGACAGAGTAAGAAAAACCTTTTGATTTCTCTTTTTTTCCCCCCTCCACCACCATTTTTTCTGGTGCAAGGTCCAGGGGGCATTTGTCCTTACTGAAGACCACTGGGGAACTTGTAAAGGTGCGAAGTGCAGGCTCTTTGCTGCCCCTCCCCAAGCAGAACAACCTTCCAAAGGCAGGATGAGTCTACCTACATGAGGGATTGACAGGATCAGGCCCAGTGTTGATTCCAGCATTCAGACAAGAAGGACAAAGTGCTGTCCCTGCAGGACTGACAATGCTAAAGAACCTTGCAGAAAAACCTGGGAAATGTTTCATTAACATTTCACTTTCTGTTCTGTCTCTTTGCAAGAAAAAGCTAAAGAATCACTGGGGGACAAAGATTTTCAGGACGTGCAAAGTCTGCTCAGGGAGAACAGGGTCACCCTCTAGCTCATCGTGGCTTTGGACTTTTGCCAAGGTCCCTTGACCATTGCCCTAGAGGCTGGGTGGTTTTGAATTTGATAAAGTCGTGCATTTATTTAGGAGCAAGTGTGCTATCAAGATATGGAGGCCATGGGTGATATCAGTGTATCACGGAGATAATGATGGGGAGATCCAGAGTAAAAACCCGCTGGTTCAGAGGGGGATCTTTTGCCAGACCGTATCGCAAGCCAGCAAGAACTATGGGGTTCCCAGGGCTTTGTGTGTTTTCTTAGATTGCGGTATAAGGTGGGGGTACTGTCACTTCACCTCTGCCAACCACAGCATTACAGTGATGTATTATTCTTTGCAGGGTGACATCGGTTTCAGAGGGCCACCTGGCATCCCAGGACCTCCAGGGAAAGCTGTAGGTATCTCAGCATCTCTGTGGCCCTGCCTTCCACAACCAAAGCCTAAAGTTTCTCTCTCCTGCGCTAAACTCTTTGCTGCCAGTGAACAGGAGGAGCGTGCTGACCATCTCCATCAGATGATTCCCTTTGCCTTTTTCCCTCCAGTTAAAGCAATGTTATTTCACCTGACCCAGATCTCATGATGGCTTTCCCTCAGTCATGCCCCATGCCAGAATAAGTCCACCACATCTCCATTGCTCTCTGTTCTTCACTGCTCTTCGCGGAGCATCAGGAGCTGTGAGCAAGCATGTTGAGAGGGGCATCTGTGTTGCTCTTGGGAAGAGGAGTTTTGAGGAAGAATCAGTAGGTGCTATCCTGAGCTTACATCCTTTGAGCCTGGTCTATTCCCAAGTGCCCACAGCTCTCGAGGACTTTTGCTAGAAGCAGAAATAGTTGTGTGTTAAAGATGCAGTCCTCATCCTTTTGCAGAGCTCGGGGGTGAAGTGTAGGAGAACACAGAACCTAGGCGCTTACCTGTGGGCAGACCCCTGTAGCCTCCTTGCTGTGCCCAAATATGAGACCAGAGCTGCATCTGCAGTGTTACAGCCTCTCTAAGAGCATTTTCCACTGGCCTACCACCCGCTCTCTCCTTCGTGTGGATAATGGGACATCCACTTTATAGCAGACGTCTTCGCCTGTCTACACCAGCCAACACACCACAACCTGCATTGACCCCGAGGCAGTACCACCCTCTGGGGACCACTCCCTAGTCTTTGCAATTATAGAAGAAATTCATCTGAACCAAAATAAAATGAGGTGTTTACTGTCCACCAAACATTTAATTATGCCAAGCAAGATGTAGACAGTAAATATTAAAGGTTTTCTTCTACTCTGTTTCTGATTAAAGAAAATGCGTCATTAAATGAAGGGGAAGATGGTCTGGGCCCTGAGGGATTATTGGCAAAGTCCCTGCTGCCGTTCATCTTCTGTGTCAGGAATTACAGAGTGTAACTGAGAAAGTACAGCCCCGCTCCTAGGGGAATGCCTACGCTCACGCCTCCGCTACCGCCAGCCAACAGCACAAAAAAACCTTCATCATTTACATCCTTGGAACGTTCGTCTTTGTCACTGTGTGATGGAGATGCTTAATGGCTTTTCCTCCTCTGTCATAGGGAGACCAAGGAAACAAAGGACCTCAGGGATTCAGGGGGCCCAAAGGCGATACTGTAAGTGCAGTAAAACACCCGTCTGCTCAAATTTTGGATGTGACATTTAAAGGAGTCTGTTTGACAGGTTTATTATGGCTTATCCCCACCTTGGTTTATTTGGAAGGGAGGTGAAAGGGATGAAAGTATTTGCTCAAAAATTAGATGTTTAAGTCTTGTTAAAGATGCTTAAGTAATAAGATGCCCAAGTGCTTCTTACAGCCTGGAGCGCAGGGATCGGATCTTGCATTTACATCCCTTGAAACAATCGAGAATTTTCCCAGATGCTGCAGCCAGCAGATCGTGTTTCTGGTGTGTCCTAAAAGAACCACCATACCTATGTGAACAGGGCAGGAGTCAGCACAAACTGAATAATGAAATGTCCCTACAGATTTTGAGTATTATCTTTGTTGACTGATTGTTCTTAGGGGTTGTGTCCTGGATAACACAGGATTTATTGTTGATTTCTAGGGTAGACCTGGACCAAAAGGAAACCCAGGGGCTCGTGGACTCATAGGAGAACCTGTAAGTCAATTAAGTAGGATGGAGGTCTCACTGTTGTCTTGCTTGCAGATGATGAGATAAAACACCATAGGAAAACACTTGCATCTTAGGGTATTTGCTATCAAACTTCTGCTCTGTGGGTCTCTGTAACCTGCAGCGTAATCCCAGTTGGACCAAACCCTGGTTGTACTGCTGTTAACGAAAAATCTCCCCGTACAACTGGAGCTGGACCTATTGCCAAAAGGTTCTTTGATGTGAATGTATTTTGCAAACCACAGAGGCTCCTCATAACCTTAACCGCGTTGTGCATGGTTGCAGGGCATGCCTGGCAAGGATGGACGGGATGGAGCTCCCGGACTCGATGGTGAGAAGGTTTGTAAAGTCCTACTTAAACACTGCAGGAAAGATCTCTGTTAGTGTCCCGTGTGTGTTGCAAAGCTACTGATGCTTGTCCAGAAAGAGCATGGCTGGAAAGCTTTTGCTTCTAAAGAGTTTTCCGATAGCGTAACTAGTGAAGAAAAGTGAAGTTGCTTCTATTAATTAATCCCAAGGAAATTCCCTAAAGAAGGAAGATGCGCATATGGGCCACGCACGTATGATCTAAACTCGGCTGTGTCCCTGTACTTAGTGGTTCCTGCTGGCTGACTCTGGGCCTTCAGAGGTGCCTTTTCAGAGCTGTCGACAGAGATGTCTGTTTATTTTAATTGCCTGCAGACAAAGTGCTGTCAGGTACCAGTTGCCTGGCTTCTGAACAGTGATCCTGCAGAAACATGGACCGTGTGCTGCCAAGGAAGGCTGGGAGCGGCGAGGGGACTTGGGAAACACCTGGGGGCAATGGGCACCCCATTTCCAGTGGGTGCCCCCCTCCTGTAGATACAACAGGCTCTGGGTCCTGCACGTGTGGGGAGGGAGAAGGTTACAAATGCCTGTTTGGGAATGTGTCCCCTACCTGTGTCAGACCATTTTCCAGTAGCAGGGGGTCTCTCCTAACCTCTCGATATCCGCAGGGTGATGCAGCTCGCATGGGTGCTCCTGGAGAGAAGGGGCCAAACGGACTCCCTGTGAGTATGGCGGCAGGACCCGTCCCCTTCGGGCGGTGCAGCAGCTTGGCCTGCGCGCAGAGCTCGTTCCTGGGGAGAGGGGAGCTTCATTTTGTGCGCTGTCTCACAAGGGGCCCCATTTAAGCCAAGAGAAAATGCACTTTTCCTACCGTGCAAATGGGAGCGGTGTACAAGACAGAACGGAAAACGTCTGGAGTAGCACCAAATACTAATACAGGAATACCCTGGCTTTTGGCCACTCTGGCTCTGTTTAAAACTTCAATTTGAGAGGGATTTTCTCTTTCACATCCCAGTGATGTGCATCCCTTATGCAGGGAGGTAAGATCTGGGGCACAGATGACCATAATTCAATAGCCTGAGCTCTGTCCCTGGCTTACTAGTGTTCGTTGGCAAAATGTTTCATCTCTCCAGTCGTCCAACTATCCAACTATTTAAATAGAGGTAAAGTATTCCTTTCTTCCTGTCTTACAGAATATTTTGAAAACCTCTGGAGAGAGGTTTCTGCTATGCAAAATGCTGCTGCTGCTGCTCTATTTGTATATTCCTCCTCTTTGCTGTAACTGTCAAGGATTGTTGTATGTAGAACTGCTAGTGCAGTGAACAAGAGGGAAATTGAAGCCATAATTTTCATACTGAAAGCTTCAGAAATGTAAATCCTCCATTGCTTCAAGCAAACATTGTTCCTCGTATGTCAAATCAGACCAGAATAACAAATTAACTCCACTTCTTCTGATATGGCTTTAATATTTTTTTTTTTTTTCAGGGACTGCCTGGAAGAGCAGGTATTAAAGGCTCAAAGGGTGAACCAGTAAGTGAATCTCTCTAATAATGGGTTCTGGTGCAGAAGCTACTAAACTTGTCACAGCAAGGCTTTTCAGTTTTTGGGGATTGGTGCCCACAAGTAGACCCCGGGAGGACTTACCCTGAAGTGATGGTGTCAGCGTTGCTGCCAGGGCTGCGTTCCCCTGGCAGCGAGGAGCAGGCATTAGGTACAACGACCGAGATGGCCCCGCTCGTGCTGAGACAGCTCTTGCGCCTGGTTCCGTGAAGATACAGCAGATACACAGGAGAGCCGTCGGTGGTTTAGTAAACCTCAGAAGGAAGCATTCACCCTTTTGTCAAAGTCCCAGCAGCAGGCTTCATCTTCGGGAATCAAAAGGCCGAGCACCTGCAAGCGGGAGCAGGATTATCTCATCTTGCCTTTTGGAGACTTTGCCCCCACCTCAGGAGAAAAGCTTCTACAGAGCTTTAGATTGGCACCTACCTGTGAGAGAAAAGAAAATCTCGGACAGATCAAAGCAGTCTGGCACAAAGCTGTTCTGGAAAGCTGCTTTTTATCTGTCCCTCTCCTTCCTTTCTGAATTTCCCCCTCTGCACCTGCATCATTACCCTTCCTAACCCTCAGGCAGGAGAGTACGCTGCAGGAAGGCGTTTCTCCTTGCATAGAGGGGATGCGGGAATGAATGGCATGGGGTGTCCTGAGCACGCCTCCAAAAGAGCATCCCTGTCTCACCGGTCCTCTTCAGTCCAAGCTGGGATATGGTGGCACTGCCCTGGGGTTGGCAGCCCTCCCTGGTCACTGGTCCCAGGACAGGGTGTACGGCTCAGCTGTTCTTTAAATGTCTGTGGTTGAGGGTTTTGTCGTCTTGGTCTTAAAACTGTAAAAGTTTAAAGCTGTTTTTATTTCCTCATCCAGGTTTTAACTCCCTCCTCCGTTTGTTGCTCTAGGTAGGACAGAAAGGGCTCTCTGAAGTTATGCCCTAACTGAGTGTTTGCTTTCTCCTCTGCAGGGCAGTCCTGGAGAGATGGGAGAGGCAGGTCCCTCGGGAGAGCCAGGCGTCCCTGTACGTATCCCCATCATTCACACTTATCATGAGCTCTGCTGAGCGTGGTTTAAACCAAGCTGTGGAGCTGGAGCTCGCACGCTGCTTCCCTGCGCAAATACAGCCTTTAGTAATGCGACGGGTGCCGTGCTGCCGGCAGCACGTGCAAGCCCGCGGTGCTGAGCACTCCCAGGCAGCCCCACGCTTGTGTGGAGCTACCCCACGAGTGGGACGCGAGCCGGCCGGGTGGGCACCTCCGCACACAGATACCGTGCTGCAGCAGGGGTCAGAGCCCGCCGAGGCAGGCGGTGCGACCCAGTGGATGCAGCAGTGGGACAGGGAGTTTGGGGTTGAAATAGCCTGGGATCCAGGAATACATTCCAGCTCTGCAGTGGGTCGGGAAGGGTGGGTTCGTGTTTGCTAAACGGCACGGCTGACTTTGGTGTTATTGTCAGGGCGATGTTGGCATTCCTGGTGAGAGAGGTCTGCCGGGACCCAGAGGAGCAACTGTAAGTACAATGCTGCTTGTAAATCAAATAGATACCAAAATCGAGTTCAGTACCTGGGATTATTCTCTGGATAAAATAAAAGGCCACGTTCTCTCTTGGTATTGTCTCTGGGGAGTTTTGGCAGCAGAGGAATTACTCCCCCATAAGTGGGTCAGATCCTGCTCTCACTGACAGCTCTGTGCAAATGCAAAGGGATCCATCCCGTTTCGTTTGGCAAAGCAAGCTGCAGTTGTCCAAGAGGTTTGCGGAGCTGCTACAGTCACACAGGAGAAGCTGGGCAGTCAGCAGTTCCCTGGGTAGGCAGTAATAATAAGGTTCAGTGAGTCATTAATGACGCAAAACTCCTGTTAAGATATTGCAACGTACATTGCCACCAGCACATGGAACGTGAAATCCTTCCCATTGCCGTATCGCTTTCCTCGGAGTAGTAAAGGTTCACTGCAAAACCTGAGGCCGTACAAGCAACAAAACTGGAAAGCCTGCACGTTGTCACGGTGAATGACGGGGGCTTGAAAAGTGTTAAAAAAGCTTGCAGACCTGTTGGGAATCTCTTGCCGTTCTTGCACATCGTTGCGTGCTTTTCCCAACTGCTTGAAAATGCCCCAAAGTTCACAACCGTACGGTGGGTGCAACACCAGAGCAGTTTTCAGGTGGGGAATCTGTTCACACGTTTCCTTCTCCCACCCAGGACTGCAGCAGCATTATCTCGCTGGGAGCTTGTGGGTGTGAGCCCAGGAAACAAAACCCCATACGCAGCTCTAGCAGGTTTCACTTTTACTCTGTGAATGGACAACTTTTTGAAACTTCTGGGTTAGAAACCACTGGGGTCCTCAGTGGAGCATCTTGTCCTGCTTTCATTGCATTCCCTGCATCATCTCAGAGCCTGAGAAATAAAAAGCTGCAGGAGTTGCAGTGCAAACCTGAAAATAACTGCATGGCTGCCTGTTGCATCCCTGCTGAACAGCAGAGATACTAAATGATATCAGGGTGATAAAAACCTGATGTTGGTCATGCTACTAAAAATGCGAGGATGCCTTTTATCTTGTCACTCCCCAACTAGCGCTGCCGTTGTGGTTGGACCTGACCTTCCAGTGGTTTTGTTGGGCTTTTTTTCTTTTCTTTTTTCCCCCCTCTTAATCTCATTTTGAAATCCAGAAGCCTACAGCAAGTCTAACATGATTTCTGGTATGTGCCACTTGGTAAAAAATTGAACTGTGTGATTTATTGTTTGTGAGCAGCTGCTCTTTAAACTTCCAAGGAGAGGGAAATCAGCCTTAGAAATAAACTAAATTAATAATGTTTGCTTTTATGTCTGCAATTTTTCATCAGAACAGCTGGCCCCACAAAAAGTATCATCTTCTTATAGCCAAAAATCAAATGCAGTAGAGCTAATTGCATTGGTGCAGGCTTCTGCCGTGGATGCAATAGCAGATGAACCCGCGTTTAGTTCTAACCTGGCTTTCTGATTTGTGTTATTAGAGTCCTAATTGATATGAAATGTAGTTAAGCCTGGGCTATTCTAAGAGAGTTGCAGGATTCATCTGGCGTTGAGACTGTTTGGCTCAAAACAATGAGAGACGGTGGATGTTCAGATACCAGGGAGAATTCGTTAGGGCTAACAATTAGGGAAAAAAATACTTAAGGAAAAAATACAGATGCCTTTTTAACACAGGGCACAGCTGCGCTTGCAGGCCGGCAGGCAGCTGGGTTCTTGGGTACGTTGGACAGCCCGTGCTGACCGATCCTCTGCCTGCGGCGGCCAGGTTGAAGTTTATTTGTGTCCCTTAACGCTACACACAGCAGAGACGGCTGTGAAAGGAGAGAAAGCTGAAGTCCCACCTTGTGACAGAAGTTTGCCCTAAGGCATCTGTTTCAAGAAGACACTTTACAAAATGGGATTTAGATGCCTAAATTACTTAGGGTTTTTTTTCCCCAAGATCTTTATCACATGTGTGATTTTTCTCAGTAGAAGGCAACAGAGACTCCTAACGGCAACGTTCATGTTCTGTCTAGCGAGCCGGGCTCTTAAAAGCACCTGTGCTAGCAGCACAAGCGACTGCATTTTGCTATATTGCAGGTACAAAGTGTGTCAAAGCAAGTGGATGCAGTTGCCGTTTTTCACGCCCAAGTGTATGCAGCACATCTTGTGCAGTAGTTTGTTGTAGAACTGGATCAATTAAAAGCATAATATTGGGATAGCAAATCCCCTTTAACGTATATTGTCTGTGCTCTGTCATGCTCCCACTTTTTGCTGTCATTGATCTTTACTATTGATGAGTATGGTCTGTCATTAAGCATTAATATATACAAATAAGCACTTTTGCTAATAACAACAATACTAATAAAGCTCAGTGAACACCCAGCACCACTTTACAGCAGTTCATCGGCAATGCCGCTGGGCGAAGCGTTCCGCAGTACAGCACTGCGTGCTCGCTCTCTCTTAGAAGTGAGCCCATGTAATTACACAAGGGACTTACCTGGCCCTGAATTTTCTCCTTACCAAAGCTTACCTTTCTCTTTTCAGGGCCCAGTTGGTCTTCAAGGCCCGATGGGAGCCCCCGGTGTCAGAGGTTTCCAGGTCAGTATGCTGACGAGGGTAATTTAATGTGCATCGTGTTCTGGGAGGCCACTTTTCTGCAAACCCCTGGCAAGACAAGTGCATGATGGCAACAAGTGATAGGAAGAAACGTCCTTCCATTTGCCAGGACCAGGCTGACACCTTTATTAACACGGTACAGTAGAAAGCACAAGGCCGGATAAGCTGTCTGCTGGAGGAATTTATATTTAGTATTTGTTTGCAAAAGAAGGGTTTGAGTTTGACCTACGTAAAGACACCTTAACTTCTTGATCTAGACGCCACGTGCTTGTATGTCGTCAGTGAACTCCTCTCCCCTTCTCCTGTGCTGCAGACTCTCGTATTTCTTGCTCCCCTCTCCAAGGGAGTGTTGACAACCACTCTCCATTCCCCAGTGAAACTGGCTGAAAACCAGCGCAGGGTGCTGCCTTCTGGGAGCAACCCTCGGTCAGGAGTCACGGGTGTGATTTTTATTAGCGAAAGACCTGGGCCAGCCAAAGGCTGGAGCCACTTTGGCAGCGTGGTTGACCTCAGGTGTGAAACGTGGTGGGGCAGAAGTTGGAATGAGCCGTACTGACCAACGCAAGTAGTACCAGCAGTCAGCATGTGGTCCCTAGGTCCTGGGGGGGAAGGAGAGAGGAGATCTAAGACAAATGACCTTTTTGAATGTGTTATGGAGACCGGTGAACTTTGGGGATGTGAAGATACGCGGGGTTTCTTGACGCTGTAAGCTGTAGCTCGCTCTTTTTTGTTTTCCCAACAGGGTCCCAAAGGTGCCAGTGGGGAGCCTGGCCTTCCTGGTCCAACTGGAATTCGTGGAGAGTTAGGTGACAGGGTAAGGAGACAAGTCTGTAACGAATCCCTCTTTGGGAGATGTGAAATTAGAGTGTAACGGGGCCCCCAACGCGGCGTAGCTGATGTCACCCCAGCGAACACAAGTAGAAGGTGGGTACGTCGGGTGTCGCAGTCCATCCTCTACGGCTGCTGCGTGCCCAGGACGGACCCTACGGCAGGTAGCAGGGTTCATGCAGCCTGTCTCTCTCCTGTTCCTGTCCTTGTTTCTGTTTTGGTTCAGAAACTCACGCTATTTTTAGATAGGATGGATTGTTTAAAAGAGACTTTGGGATCCTATCCTAGCCAGAACAGACAATTTTTGGGGGTTCTTCGCTGCTCTGTATGCCGATTTCACCAAAACCTTGCTCCCCACGAGCACAGGAGGGCTCAGTCACACGTCGTTGTTATTCAGATGCTTGATTAGGGTTTCTGGATTTTTTTAAATCACAGTTTGCTCAGTGATTTTTCTTTCTGAACAGCCACACACCTGGGCCCCACACCTCAGAATAAATGCAACTTTTTATTTAAATGAATTCATTCTCATTTAAAAGAAGCCAGCAGGGTAAAGTGAACGACGTTTGTTCAGGGCTTGCAGGAGAACAGTAGCCGTGTGTTCGCCCGCTCCCTTGACTCCAGCTTTAAGGTGAAGTTTCTGTGTAAGCAATCGCGGCGGCACCGCGGGGGTTTCACAATGGCTCTTCTGTGCCGGCTCCAGGCAGGTTGAAAAAAGCCCCTTGGAGGGACTGTGAGCCTGGAAGTGTGAAACAGGAGGGTTATTGTGGAGCCGCGGGGCCCTGACTGCGTTCAGGGCTTTGCTGCTGTGGAAAAATGTATGTGCAGAGGGGAAGAGGCCCCTGCACAGAGCAGCCTGGTATCCACAGAGCTGCGCCGAGCGGAGGGAGGGAAAATCTTATGCTTAAAGCAAAGAAGAAAAAAAAAAAAAACCTAATCTAGGTTTTATTTCTGGCTCTGACGTTAAGTGTAGTTACTCGAAGATTTAATTGTTGGTTGTTTCTTAACACCCCAGCGCCTTAAGAGCTTTCCCTAGGAAAGCATGCTGTAGCAGGTTTGGATAACGCTGGAGACTTTCCACCTCCACGTACGCAACTGGTACTCGGAGTAACTTCCACCTGCCCGCCCAGTCCCACCGGTGTCGGTGACAGCCACGTGTGCCCGCAGTCCTCCTCCGTGCGGGCAGCAACGAGGGCTGTGCCAGCAACCAGCACTGCGAATTTCCACGCGTTACTGGGCACAAGATTTGGGCTGGGAAGACCCGAAAACCTCAGACCGTGTCTTTCTAGCTTAAAGCAGCCGCCTTTGCTGCGGAGGGTGATGGCATCTGCTGGGGGGTGGACAAAGAGCGCAGCAGATACTGCCTGGGTTTGCTTTACAGCCTGCTGGTCCTGACATGTATAACGAGAACTGCAAATACAGGATCAATACAATTCCACCATCCCAGCTGCAGCTAACCCATCGCGCTCGCCTGAAATCAATTGTGGCTTTTTTTTCCTTGGGGGAAAAAAAAATATATTCCTGCAAGCCTGAGTTAACAGGTACTGATGTGCTTTTTCACAGTCCTTGGACTGACTGTGGCCAGGAATATAAACCAGCGTATCAGTAAGTGTGTTTTCTTGCATGAAAAATACGAGAATTTTAATGCGTTTGACCGTAAGATATAAAATAGCATTGAGACGATATATAAACCATCTTGGAGTGGGATGTTGGGGAGAGGAAGGATTTGGCTGTGTTATTACTGACTGTGGTAGCAATAGGTAAATATTTTTCCTAAGTATTTTTATTAAGATCAAATTCCTGGGGATTCTGAATGCCGGCAGCCATCTGGGGCAATGTCTGTCTCAGCTCCGTACAGCATCACCAGATGCTTGGCAAAAAACGTTCGTTGTGTTTAACTGATAGAGACACAAACGTGGGGATGGCTGGTGGATGTGGAGCTGGTGGTTCAGAAGTCCTGCCACTCGTTCCTGCTGCGAGGAATTACTACTGCCATGAATTACGAAGTTTTGAATCAAAATCTTTTGGGCTAAGCTTTTCTTTAGGGGACTGTTCCTTGCAGGGCAGAGTCTTCGGTGACTGAGCTGTGGTTTATTGCCATAAACCTTCATGGAGCTTTGGGACTCTGTGAAGTTGGAGGTATAAATCTAGATGATAATGTTCAGAAAAGAATATATCGCCTTTGCCATCGGCAAATGTAAAATGGGAGTTATGAATAGCCGCAGCCATTCTTGCATTTCCACATTCCATTGTCTGTTTTGCCGAGAATTATTTTTTTTCTTTAATAGAAATCCCCCCTTTTTTAACTTACTCAGTGCTTGACTTGAACAAAATGACATGCCCTTATTATATGTGTTTGTCCTTCTCTAAGATTCTATTCTGCTGAGCCATCTCCAGATCTAGTTATTAAAAAAAAAAATCAGATTGCAGACGCCAGATTGATGAATGTGCTGCAGAAATCCTGTTTGAGGGGTGAAATGGTTGAATCTCCCATGCAGATTTTGCAGTAGAGAAAAATTCTGGGGTTCTTCTGAACTCCTTGTTGGCTCTGCTATAAGGACCCAAAGTCATGAATAGGGCTGAAAATGTCTCATGTCCTCTCTGTGAATGCCAGGAGATAAAGCTGGAAGGATTTTTCAAGTTGCCTGTATTATTCCTAGGGTGATAATCAGTTCATCATCTAAATGTATTTTATTCCTGTGGCCGTGTTGTTCTGTGAATCTCAGTCAGGAGCACCTAACTAAATCCCCAGGAAAACTGACAGTCTGATAAAGCCTTGAAAAACCATCTTTTTTTTGCCCTTGCTGTACAAAAATGTTCTTGTCCATTTTATACCACGAGTAGAAATTCAGTCTCCTTCTCGCATCTTCAGGTGTGAAAGGCAGAGCTCAATCGCCCACCAGTCTCATCCTGGACCTCGTCCTTTAATTTGTGAATTTGTAAAATTGCCATTTCGGTCACGATAGTAAGATGACAACGATGAAAAGCAGAGGGGCAGAAGCAAAACAGAGTTCCTGCCCCAGTAGAAAGATGATTTTTGTGAGACGGGTTTTAAAGACTAGGATTAAAAGCACAGAATTCATTCTAGTTTTATTTAGGAGATTGAGGAGGATGGGATGAAAAATGCCGGTGTAGGTAACCAGTGTCAGGCAGGTGGGGAGCAGTGCATTGCCCAACCATGTCAAGAAAGTCTCTCTGGTCTGGTCGGATGAGGACTTGGTGGGCAGAAGACCCAAGCTGGGAGGTCCTGCTCGGTCTGGCAGCTGCTCTGCGCTGTAGGCAAGAGGCCCGAGAAAGTGTCCTGCAGCACAAACCGGTGACTGTAGAGTGCTACGACGCTAGCAAGGATGCTTAAAATCTCTTCTTGTTTCTAAGAAGTATGAATGAGATTTGGTGCCTCCTACTTGGCGGCTGGGAGACTAATTCCCAACCCCTTGCTGTGTGAGTGACTGTCTGACCGCACCGGGAATTCACAGGAAAATAACAGTTTGAGCTCATTTGCCTTCTTTCTTTTACTTATTCTCAGGGTCCTACTGGTGTTCCTGGTCCCAAAGGTAACCAGGTAAGTGAGGCTGATCTTCCTCCTGGGATAACTTTCATGCAGAGACATTTAAACCATACCTTAGGCACAGCCTGTGACAGCACAGCCGGCTTTTCCTTCTTTCAAATGAAAATACCCTGGAATAGGCACCAACAAACCCTTTTTGGTCCCGTTTTTTCCTCCACTGGCAAAAGAGATGTAGCCTGTTCTAATGGAGACACAGCACAATGCATTGATAAAAATGCTAGACTCTTGCTGTTTAATTTGTAACCACGAGCTATGCCGTGTACGAGCTCCTCGCATCGCATTCCTCCTGAGTTACGTTTAGAAGCGCAGCTTTTCGCTGCACATCATGTGCCTGATGAAGAGGATTCATCCGAGCCTCAAAGCTTGGCAGACTAAGAGACTAATTTAATCTTTTACTTCTTGCTGCTTAACTTCTATAGTTGGATTAATCTCAGCGATGACCTTTTGAGCCAGTTTTCATCAAATGTAGGACTTCCATTAATGCGTGACTGTCTCTTTGCAGAAGACGAGTGCTTTGCCAGCAAGCGTTGCTTGTTTTGTTTACCAGCGTCAGTGTCTGTATGGTCCCTGCTTTGTTGCGAAGGGAAAGACCAACCTCACCTGCATTTGTCTTGAAATAACTTCTTCTCTAAAGCCATGTAGTCACCATAACGATGTTCATTATCTGCTCTAATTGCTGTTTAATAAGCCAGCTCCACTGTAGAGCGTTCAAGCGCTGCCCTTGCGACCGGTGGCGGCAGATTGCAGTGATTCGTGTCGCCCCGGCGATGCTCGAACTGCACCCGCTGCTGTTGGCTTAATGGAGGTGATCAGCTAATTGATGCTCCTTGTCACAGCTAGTAAAATTAATGTCACCAGAGCTTCAGCCACCCTTACGTTAGGGTCCCCAGACAGAGTGGAGAGGGATGGTCCTCACCAAGTGACGGATCACTTCTGTTTGAGGGTGGGATGAAGCTGTTCTGCAGATGACTCTTTCCACCGAGGAGGCCTGGAGGACACAGTGATGCTGGACACTGAACGTTCAGCTGTCATTGCAAACGCACGTTTTTTGTGAGACACCCAGAGCCGGGGAACCTGAAATTTAGATTCCCTGTAAGAGAAATGCCAATGCCAGCCTGTGGATGTCTTTCATGGCCACCCCATCAGGGCTCTCATCTGTATGAATTCAGCCTTTCATCCAAGAGCAAAGGGCACCTAGTCCTCCTGCAAGCTGCCTTGCACCACGAGTGCCGTTGTCAGCAGGGGAACAGCTACTGCAGAGTTCAGCTTTGGGAAGAGAGACCTTCCTCTTGCTGGAGCAGCTGTATGAGCTGCGAAGTGCACCCATCTCCCTTAGGAGCTGGGGTTATCCAAGTGTCAGAGTGAGCCTTCTTGTCAGTAATCTTTGTGCACTAATAGGTGCAGTGTTAATTCTGGTATCTCACTTTCAGGGCATTGCTGGAGCAGATGGCCTCCCAGGTGACAAAGGAGAACTGGTAGGTGTCCTTAGATTCAGTAGAATTGACTCCTCAAATAACAGATGGGTCCAGAGAGCCATGAATCAAGAACTAATATGGTCAGTCAGAATTAACCGTCCAAGAGCTCCAACCCTGCTGGCTGCGAAAAGGAGAAGGCAACCCAAGGCTTTCCGCCATCGTATTCACGGTGCGCATCAGCTCTCCTCTTGTCTTCAGGAAGCACCGGATAGCCAGCGTGGCCTTCGCAGAACTGCGGTACATCAGCATCGCTTGTCATTTTGCTCCTCGGAGCAGTCGATGTTGCTCTGTCCACGGGGGTTTGGTCCATCCCAAGAAGCAGCCGGGTTGCCTGGACCTGCGTTCAGCACTGGTAGCCAGGGCAAGTCTTGCTTGCGTCAGAGTCCTCTCCCTGTTGTGCCAGGGCTGAATCTGGTCTCCATCGTCCTGTTATCATTCCTGGCCCCTGTGCTAGAAAAGCCCATTAAGTGCCACGTACATGTCATCGCAGCTTCCCGGAGCTTGGGAGATTTGACTTTAGATGTGCGTTTTCTGAATGGATCATTCTTTCTTATTTCCCTTTTCTTTCTAACAGGGTCCCTTTGGTCCCCCTGGCCAGAAAGGAGAGGTATGTGTCAGACATTGCGGGCTCATGCCCCGAAAGGTTTGGGAGTAAGCATGCTTACTACATCATCGAAAGATGCAGATGATGTAGCTCCATAAACTATGTTCTGGCATTGATTCCTAGAAGCATGTTTTTGTCACGGCCATGCTATAAAATCTATGACAATGACAATTTTCTGTGGCATTCAAAACATTTGAATGTGTTTGATCATTTTGCTGCAGCACGGACTCTTGCTATCATGACCTATGTATATGTAAAACCACCCGTAAGATGTAAGAAATGTACATGGTCAGCCAAATCAGTTGGGGGAACCTAAAGAAAGGCTTAACTAATCCCCTTGAGAAAAGAATGGACCATGTCTTCTGTTTTAAGTGTGGTTTTTTTTTTTTTATTATTCTTCATTACAGCCAGGAAAAAGAGGAGAACTTGGTCCAAAAGGTGTCCAAGGACCTAATGGGACAGCTGGAGTACCAGGGATCCCAGGACATCCAGGGCCCATGGGCCATCAGGGGGAGCAAGGCGTTCCCGGCATCACAGGAAAACCTGGGCCTCCTGTAAGTATTATCTGCTTCTGGGGCGCAGCCAAGGAGTCTCTGAAGTGAATGAATGGATGGTGGATTTTGGATGCATATTCAAAAAATAACGTCCTGCATTTGAGCAGGCAAGAGTGGGTACCTGCGCGTGCAAGCTAACAGTCTTGCCTCAAGAGTTTACCAGTGCAAATAGATGAACAGTTTGCAAGCTTCAGAATGCATGTCCCCCAGAATGCATGCCCTGGAGAATTAATGTTCTCTCCCAGCGACAGACGGACAGATTATCTGCATCCATTGGAACGGGCTGTAAGTCACTGTTCTCATTACAGCAGTGAAGTTGGTCATTTAAAAATACAACTCCTGTTCGCTGCTTCAAATGTTTGACGTCTGTCTTGGTCCAGAGCTCATGTTTCATCATTCAGGAAAGGCCAAATAAACCCCACATTAAACATCTGGCCTAACATTAAAATTAATCTTTGCCATTAATATGACAGAGCTTCTGAATTGAAGCTGTCATCTTTTGAAGAGGGGGGAAACCCACTCCTCTTCATGCGGGATCCTGTGCTTCTTACCAAGCTTCTGGAAATGAGTTCCATGTCCTGAAGCTTCTGTCAGGGATGATTATCGATAACGTGGTTTGTATAAGGACAGATCCTTCTGTTAATTGCAGGGCAAAGAGGCCAGTGAACAACATATAAGAGAACTCTGTGGGGAAATGATAAATGGTGAGTATTACTGAGAGAAAACTGACTTTAATTATCGTATGTAGCTGAAGATTAGTAGATGCTGAACAGGAGATGGCTCCTGAGATTTGTTAATTTTCTGTCTTAATAAGAAAAAATACATTGACCTTTAATGTAAGGAAATTATTCAGGAGGTCACCTTGCTGTCTGGGATGTCTTTCATTTTTCTAAAGTTAGTATTTTTAAACGGTTCATCATGGCAACATACAAAGCGTGCCGAAAGCAGCTTTGACACAAGCATCACGCACGCGTGCTGGCAAGCGCGTCTGCCCTGCCCTGTGTCATCCTGAACTCCAGCTCCCAGCTCCCCTCCACAGCACACCAAGGAGCGTTCTTCTTTCTTTGAAGTTACTGTTCTGCATTTAGAGGTTATGTTCGCCGTTCGGGATGAAGTTAAACTCTGAAAGCTTGTTTCAGAAAACTTGTTTTAATTATGGAAGTATAATTTTCTAGAATACTTGACGTCTTTTAAAGTGGCTTAGGAAACAGGAAATATCAATGGCTTAAAAACCTGCCTATTTCTGACCAAAATCTCCCTTTGTGGAGATTCAAAAAAAATAAAAAGCCACAGATGAGCTGAGAGGGACAGATGCAATGTTTAGTTTCCTTCTGCCAGAAGCAGTAAGTGTGTAGGAGTGGCAGGGAGCGGGATCTGCCCAAGCTCTGCTTTACTGTCAGACGCTCAGTTTTCAGCTGCTCGCTCAGTGAAGCACACTTGGTGGCAGATGACAAACAGCCAAGCAGAGAGTGAACATGTTGGACGTGCAGTTTTTCATTGTTCTTTTCAGATCAAATTGCACAGTTAGCTGCTAATCTGAGGAAGCCCTTGTCTCCTGGAATGACGGGTCGTCCTGGCCCAGCCGGTCCCCCAGGTCCACCTGGAGCTACAGGAAGTGTTGGGCATCCTGGTCCTCGTGGTCCCCCAGGATACAGAGGGCCAACAGGAGAACTTGGTGATCCTGGTCCTAGAGGTAAGACTAAACCAACCAGCTTCTCTTTTATGCCCACTGAAATAAATGGCAAACTTGTACTAATTTCGGCAGTGGAGGAGGAAAGATCAGGCCTCGGGCAGCCGATGGAGTTCTAGAGGGCAGTTTTGCATCTTTAGGGATGCCGTGTAAGCAGAGATCCTAGCAGTGTCCTCAGGACTTTGCGTTCCTCTTGGTCTTTCCCCTTGCTGCCCTTGGATCCAGCTGCAGGACACAACTCACTGTTCAAAATTGTCTGTTTATGATTAAAGGTGACACTGGCGAAAAGGGAGATAAAGGACCTGTTGGTCAAGGTATTGACGGGCCTGATGGTGATCAAGGACTTCAAGGTAAGGCTGTGCAAATACTTTAGTCGTGGTTTATTAAATTAAAGGCTTAAGAGGGACAGCTCTGCGTATTGTGCCAGTGAATTGTCATCGCTTTGCCCTGTAATCGTTACCATAGGGTTGTTTCCCTGTGGGTACAGCAGGTGCAGACAGCTTGAACAGCAGAATTTCATTAGCACATCCCCTCTTCACACCACTCCTGTCCAGTCCTAAATGGTTTGGAGAACGTTTTTGAGAAAAGGCTGCTGGGACAGCCAGACTCTTCAGTTCTTGGTTTCTTCCACTAATGGCTGTGAAAGGGCAAGAGCTTTTATAGACTGGGAAGTCAGAACCCTTCTTAACTACTCACACATGGCTGCCAGTGTCAGAAGGTTGTTATTTTCAGTGGTTCTTCCTATGCAGTAACTAACTAGTTAATTAACAAGTAGTGTATTAGTTCATTTAGAGGTGTGTAACAATTGGGAGGCTCTGGCTCCAGATTAAGGCAAAAGGATCATGCCTGCTGCCTGTTTCCCAATGCACATGTGTCTTTTTGAGGCTCTGCTTAAAGAATGCCTGCAGGGAAAGCTGCAGCCTGGACCCCCAGCTGTAGTCCTCCAAAATTCAGTTCATGTTTCTGGATCAAAGAAGAGAGGGCAGGGACAATATTTAATTTTACCAGAAACCAATATAACTGCCTAGTGTAATGGTTTTGAGAGATAGTGGTGTTACTGCTCTGTATGCGGTTATAATCCCATTTCCTGTGCTCATGAATCCTTTATCAGAGGATTCAAAGATTAATTTATGCAAATTAATGAATATCTATTAGAAACTCAGAAGAATATCCTTTATTTTCCTCGCCTGTTAAAGCAGCTTTTCTAATTGTGATTACATCTGCACAATGATTAAGTTACAGGCACCAAAAGCAGCGTCTGCACCCATGTAATTTCATAAAACCAGAATATTTATATCCAGTTGTCTTAAGAGTCTTCCATAAAATAATTGCATTAATCCATAAATGTTTTCTTTTCCAAAGCGTGTAAAAAGAGGCTGTTTAACGTGTTAGATATTGAGAGCATTTGTCCTACTCGTGAAACGGGAGGAGGAGACAGCAGATGCAATTCATCACTTACATGAATAAAAACAATCAATCAGGCACTATCATAATTAAGACAGGAATGCAGGTTTATAGACCAGCTGATGTGGCTGTCCCTCAGGGAGACAGAACCGTATTTCACAGTGTTTAAGAAAGCTTCAGTAGCTTCCTGTTACAGAAATTAGTGTTTTGTGAATGATGTTTGGCACCTAAGGAAAAAAGAAATAAAAAAAAAAAAAATAGCTTGAGTCCACCCAAAGCAGAAATTATTTTTGCCAATAAACCAAATATGTATTTCATTGTGAGCACATTTTTGAAATTAGACACAGGTATAAAGGAAACTCCTTATCGGTAATGCCAGGGAGATGTTCTGTAGCACCGTTCTCTGTACTCTCCTTCCCCTACTCAGAATCTTAATTACAACTCAATCAAGGAGGTGCCATGAATTGAAGCCGCTGAAGGGCACTGCCTCCTGCTAAGGAGCAAGCTGGTGGCCGGGAAGGAGGGACAGTTGTGAGCGCTCCTGTTGTCACAAGTCAGCTGTGAGCTCAGGCATCCAGGACATCCCTTGAGCAAACTATTCAGGGATGATGTAAAATAATTCTGGTTACAAATTACTTGCTGTTATCCACGGAGTCAGACGCTAACTGGGGCCGTACTGAGATGGAATCCAGTTCTACAGTGGTCAGCAAAAGTCGAAACGGACACATGCACTAACACAGGCACAATACTCAACATCCGCCTTCACCTACACAGAGGTAATTCCAGTAAATCCAAAGGGGCTCTAAAAAATCCAACGCACATACTCCAAATTCAGGCTAAATTTATTCAACACCTTGTACTCAACAGGCCATAACAAGTCCAATGTACAGACACACAAAGTATTTTAAGAACTCTAAAAGTAACACACACATATATAAAAAAAAGGGGGAAGGAAATAATTCATGTAATCTTTTTCCCCTTCTTGTTTAGGACCACCTGGTGTACCTGGAATTACCAAAAATGGTCGTGATGGTGCTCAGGGTGAACCCGGTCTTCCAGGGGATCCTGGTATTCCTGGTGCTATTGGGGCTCAGGGAACTCCAGGAATATGTGACACGTCGGCTTGCATGGGAGCTGTTGTATCAACTTCCAAAAAATCATAAAACAACAGTACAAGAAGCAGAGAAGTGACTGAATATTTAAATAAACGGTGCAGTGTAAGAAAACAGACAGAATCCTCCTAGTGATAAATGGACAGATGTTACTTCTATTATATTAAGTGGAGACTTTGACACAGTTCTATGGAAAAGAAAGCATCAGATGAAAACTTTAATTAAAGATGCTCTCCTCTCCCCAATTATTTTCCAGAATTTTTACTGCTAAACAACCTCACCTTCCCTTTCTCCCTTTGTTCAAGAGACCTGCAAGAGGAAGCATTGTTCCTTTTGACTGTCACCCCCCCAAACTCTGTACTAAAGATGCGACTTTTCTGTATAAACATTTGAGCCTTCTTAATTGAATTCCTTGGTACTGAATTCCTTCAGTTAGTGCACAAACCTGCGTAAGATACACAGCGTTAAGGTATTCAGGCACCTAACTGCTATTTACAGCAGTAGAAATTCAGCATTTAAATATCCCATATTTTAATATGCTTATGGTAAAGACCATAGCTTATGTATGTGCTGCCAATTACCAGTTTTCAGATTGCACCTCAAATACTTGCCAAGACTAGTAAATAGTAATCCTCTTGCAATCAAATTCTGCAAAAGGTGTAATGTATATATTTTAATTTACAGGGGAGAATTTCTGTATATTTCCATATGATAATAAAGGAAATTAAGTAACAGCATTCTCACAACCTCTACCTAAGTTATTTGCACAGTAATTGTGAACGAAACCCCAAACAAGAAAGGATGCTCTTCTAAAGTCCAGCCAAAAACATCTGTATGAACTGTTGTAAAAATAAAAGGAGATTTTTTTTTAACCTTTTCTTTGTGATGTTGTAAGTGTCATTATATACATCAAATATACATCCATTTTCCAGAAGTGGTTTTACGAGGATTGTTTGGAAATAAATTGCTGCAAAATTGTCCATATCCGTGATTTAAAACAGTATTTATTTTGGGAGACCTTTCTGTGCTTTAAAACCTGCTAGCATCATCTATTTTAAAAAATTAATAAAACCACTCACACACTGTTCTATTTATGCCCTATATGCTAAAGCTTATGAACAAAGGAGTCATATTAATCTTTAAATATGAAAATAGTTTTTGCATTTAAATAATCTACTCTTTACAATATGCCACTCTTGGACTAAAGTAACAATACAAGAACCTGTTGGACAGTTGTATGATAGACATTAAAAACAGTACTGTATTTAAAAAAAATGCTAACACCATTGTATTACTCTTCAGGGCCAAGTATGTTAAAATATGTATGGCAAATGTGAACTTCATAATGTCAGCACAGTTTAGAAACCATGCACTTACTCAATTAACCAATATAGCCTTTAAATTTTTAATGGAAAAAATGGGCTTTATAATATGGCAACTTTAATTTCTTTGTATGCTTGAAGAGTACATTTGCATCTAGTCATTAAAATAACAGGACAGATTGATGTTTTGCAACTATTCCTAACCGTACTGGCTCATCTTTGAGAAAAAAAAAAAACCACAAAACACAACAAAGAAACCCCAAACAGAAAAAGAACGTATTTTTTTATAACTAAAGGGGAAAAATATTTAGCTGTCATGACATTTTCTTGTAGCTTCTGGTCCCAAAACCCCTTTAACAGAGCACTGATTTCTATTGCTGGTAGTTAACGTTAATTTCCATTTTGAATAAAGAATGTTTTCTTTAAAGCTCTATTTATATATTTTTTACAAGTTATATTTTGAAATTCATATTCAGCATGAAACGGAGAAAATAAAATACAGTTTGGGCCATTGTTAGTTAGCCACACTTGTCATACAGTTCAAGGCGGTCAGTTCAGACTACTTGGTCTCCATAGCCATGCATGTTTTCCTGCACTGGACACGTTACAAATGAGTCTGATCTTGCTATTTTTAGTCTCCTGCCTGTTTTACCACAGAACACAGTCTCAAATTCCTAAAAAAAATCAAAATACAAAAAAATAAATAACAATTATGTCTAATGTAGATAGATATTTACTTGAGGTGTATGTTTTTGTTTCACTAGCATCTTGGAAAAAAAAATATCTGTAATAGGAAGTGCTGAGGAGCCATACCAGTATCTTGACAAGCAGGTTTTCCTATACACACTCCATCTACTCTCTTAAGATACTCAGCAGAGCCAGAATTACTCTGGGGCTGCAACTACTGGTGTGGTTGCATGGGAGCTGCTAGTAGGGCATATAAGCCTTGACTACTCTCACCTACTTTGAGATAGTGTGGGCATGTAGCTGTGAATCCCGTCACTGAACTACCAGTGCATGAAAGCTAGCTAGAGGACAACTCTGTGACACAAGCAGAAAATAGAGAAAATTAAGGAGGGGAGGGCAGGGAGGAATGATTGAAGAGGACCTCAATTCTACATTGTTGTCCAGATAGTATCGTGCTCAGGAACTGGACTAACTAAAAAGAAAAGAAAAAAAAAAAATCTTATTTGAAAACCCTGACGGAGGACAGCCTGTGATTTCACACTCCTGAACTGAAACTGNCTGAACTACCAGTGCATGAAAGCTAGCTAGAGGACAACTCTGTGACACAAGCAGAAAATAGAGAAAATTAAGGAGGGGAGGGCAGGGAGGAATGATTGAAGAGGACCTCAATTCTACATTGTTGTCCAGATAGTATCGTGCTCAGGAACTGGACTAACTAAAAAGAAAAGAAAAAAAAAAAATCTTATTTGAAAACCCTGACGGAGGACAGCCTGTGATTTCACACTCCTGAACTGAAACTGTGAGGACAGCTATTAAAAAAAGCACTTCTAAAAGGAAGTTTCAATGATATAGAGGTCCTTCACAAACAGCACCAAGCAGAAGCATTCCATATACTTATAGCTATGTTACGATAGCTTTAAAACATTTCACATTTTTATCAAGAACAAAAATGAAATTAGATTTAAAAACCTGTTTCAGAGAATCACCGTGCCTTTCCTGAATGTACTTCAGAAACGCAGTTGTCCATTGTAAAGTTGTTGCCTTATCAGTGTCAACAGTACAGAATGGAACCAGAAGGTTCAGCTCATCACAACAAATCCGGATTCTGCGCCTACGGGCAAATACAAAAGGTTATCAACCGATGGGCAAGAAGGAAGGAAAAAAATGAAAACAGGAAGACTACTCACATGCCCTACAAGCCGTGGACTTGGAGACTTGTTTTTGTTTGCTACAAGCTTTGTATTTGTGTATTAGTCATGTTATACGCAAGTTACTGTATCTTTATAGAATTGGTTAAATGTTTTGAAATCTCTTTTTGTTTGTTTACAGAGTTAAAGAAACAAAGATGAGCACAATGAAACATACTTATTTTTGCCTCTAACAAACACCAAACCCTCACCACCTGCACCGCTTTTTCTTGTAGGTAAAACAAAAAAGTCAAATTTACATTTTACTCTGGATAATGACAGGAGTATTACAGTATCAGTATTTTAGGCTTCAAAAACTTTGTCTTGCCACTCCTCGTAGAAATTACCTTCTGTCTCTCTCCATGCGGTTATGTCTTTCTCTTCGCTGAGCGATTCCGTCCTGTGTACCACTTTGCATCTGCATACTGGGATTGGACTGTGCTGACAGCCAGGGACCCTGGACAGATGCAGTACTGTGGCTACCATCCCGCGTATTTTGAATTTCACTCAGAGGTTTGCGATCTATGTTTGCATCCGATGGGCTTATTCGGCTGCAAATTCTTCTGTTTATCACTTGCTTGCATGAAGTGTCTTCTTGGAAAAACAAAGAGGAAAAGAAGAACCTATTTATAACCCTTCCTCTAATCACTGAAAATTAAGATAGTGGAATATTTTTTTTTGTCACTTTATTTATGTGTTATAATCTTTGAAGCTTTATTGCCAACCTAGATTGACTCTTACAGCAACGCATGTCCTTCAGAAGCCCTAAGGCGCTGCTTGCTGTTTCAAAATCCACCTATCTTCTATTTTCTCAGAGAACCCATTGAGATCATGCCTGCCTTTGATTAGCATTTGAGGCAGTCCTTTAAATGTTCTCCAGTTTGATACTGATTGCAACTGCTGTATCAACTTTGGGGTCAAAAAGTGTCGAAAGAAACCAGTTGCTTACTCTAGACCCAGATTTTCAAAAGGTACTTTGCAACCTTGGGTTTTCTCACATCAAGCTAGAAGTGCTACACAACTTTGAACATACAGCTAAAATCACAGGTGTATTTTTTTTGAGAAATCTGGTCCCATATTGCCTATAGCACAGCTCAGACATAGAAACCACACCTCATGAGATTCACTGAAATCATATTCATTCTAAAAAGCACACAAATTCAGAAAAAATTGTAGATGTGAAGGCCAAGAGAAAGCTAAGTGAAAAGAAGAGAAATGGTTTACCTCCAACTTTAATCCAAACTTCCTCAGGCAAAGCTTTATTCATAGCGCCTACTGTCTGTTTTGTGGATTCAATTTCCTGATAGCAGAAAGAGAATGTCTTGGGTATCCCAAGGTCCTGATGTTTGGCAGCTTCCAAAATAGTGCAAGACGTTCCAGAGGTCTGTGAAAACCAAAAAGGAAATACTTAGAGGACTATATACATAAAAAAAGAGGCTATCTTGATATCTTCACGTTAACTTCTTAAGTTTTAGCCCCGTGATTCAATGTGTTGTATCAGAATAAATCCCAATTACTTCTGCACATCACAACTATAGGATTTTAACAGACTGCTGAATTTTTTGGGGATACCTCTGACATTTCTGAGTGCTATGCTATCACTCTCGCTTCAGAGGTTACTGCGGGTTGGGGGAAAAAAATCAAAATTAATTAGGAAAAAAGGAACCATGGTACTAAGCATCTCCTTCTTGTCTTGCATAGACGAAGCAGATACACTGATATACTCAAGAAAAAAAGTCTTCCCAGTAAGAAATCCAATGGCCTATTGATCATTACCTGGATGCATGTTATTACAAGTGATGTAACTTCTGCACACTTGGTTTGTGTGGCAAATTACTTTTGATGGTCTTAAAGATTAACATAAGAATAACTAAGTTGCATTACAGATCATTCTGATTATCCCTATTCAAACCAAGTCACACTTTAACACAAACCTTTAGAATTATATTACACCTAAGAGGTCACCATGATTAGCGTTTGAAATTAGCAGAGTACAACCAGTGGTGAATACGTTATCTACCTGTGCTTGCGAAGGATTAGTGCTTCCAGCAGTAGAACACGCGTTCATAGTAAATAGCGGGTATGTGAACTGTAACGAAGGTGTGGCAGGTGCAGTCTTGTTTTTCCCTAATGCAGCACACTTGTTTTCTTGCTGATGAAGAGGAACACCTATCAGTTCTGCCGGCTGGCGAATCAATTTTACAAAACTTAAAAAAAAAAAAAAAAAAAGGGGGAAACAAAAAAAAACAACACAGAAAACATACCAGACTGACTACTTGAAAATGAGTGCAGAAAAATTTACAGCTACACATACTTCTAGTAACTATCACCAAGAAAACACTTTCATTTACTGGAAACGACAATCATTGTTATTGCCACATTGCCTACTTCAGGGACAAAAAAAAAAAAAAAATCAGCTGAGAAGGTATTTTATTCTGTGCAGTAACAATTCTGCTTTACGCCTCAATAAAATGTTTTATCAGCACACTAATACAGTTACAGGGCCAGATGGTAAAACAGTATTTTTGCTCAAAGTTTTCCCCATGTCAGACTTCCACATTTTAACACTAATCAACTGCTCTTAGTATTTTCTTATGATCAAAAATCTACTTTGCTTTTAGCAAGTTGCATGTTAAAACTAGGTAATGTTCTTCTCTCACCTTTATTCACATTACATGTTGTTATCAAGAATAAAGTTGTGAGCTAATTAATTTTGGAACTACATTCTGTACCATTTATGCAATATACAGAGGGGACTAATCTGAGGTAGTGGAGTTGCAGCCACGTTTGACTGGCACAGTTTAAAAAAGCCCAACCCATCATTCTCATGTATTAAAAAAAAGTACTGTTCTTAGGTTTCGTGTAGAAAATCAGTTTTGAACTATATGATGATACATAGTTTAACAACATAAACTAAAATTAATTGCAACACACTTGTTAAGAGTTACTCCAGATTCTTGGGGTTCTTGACATCTGGGGTTTTCTGTCTGGATGCTGTTGAATCTGTCTTCCAACCGAACTCTGACTGCAGATTTAGATCTAGGCTCTGGTGCCAGTGCCGAATTTTCAACAAGTATGTTTCCTTTATTCGCCCCAACAAAATTTTCACCACGTTTAACTTTTACTAAACTGTGTCCTGGGACGTCTACAGAGCTACTGTCAGGCATTTTACCTGTTTGGTTCAAAGGGAGGTTAGACTCGCTAAGTAACGTCATTCTGAGCTCCTGAAAGTCAGCATAGCCCAAACGTGGGTTTGAACTTAGCAAACTGCCGTCAGAAGGTAATCCTGACTGGCAGATAACTGGGTAAACCGGTGGGTTCCCAGAGCTGTTTGATGAACACCCCTCCTGACTGGTGTTCAGTGAGGTCTGGTGCAGAGGGGGGTCTGCAGAATTACCAGGCGAGGAGAAAGAATTGAGCCTAGCTTCCACTTCACCTTCACCAGCTTGTGCCTCCGTATGTGAGTAAAGTATGTGCTGCAGCTGGGTATACTCAATTTCCATCATCTCCACCAGGCTGACGTCTGTGGTGGTGAAGCTAAGATTTTGCTCACCAAAGGAAACGTCACTTGAGCCTCCAGGTCCGACAGCAACCGGAGCAGGATCAGGAACACTAGCTGTGCTTTGAGGAATGGAGGTCTGAGGCTCCTCTGGGGCTGATCCTGACATGACTACAGTAAACCTACTCAGTTACCAATGTCTCTTTCAACAGTAAACCATAAAACCTGCAAAAATTATCAGTACTGTCCATTAAAAACAAAGGGGGGGGGGCAAAAAAAATTGCATTTAATACCGATTCCGTACCACCACGAGGTAACAAAGGGAGGAACAAGCTCCCGGTAGCAGGGTACCAGGCAGCCTCACCATGTTTCCCCCCTCCAGCTGCCCCTCCGAGCCCGGGTGGAACCCTCCCTCCCTCCCTCCCACCCACTCCAGCACAGCTGCCCACGAGAAACGGCTTCCACCTGCCAACACCCGCCTCGGGGGGCAGGCTCTGGGCACCCTACTGCCTGAGACTCCCTCAGAAGAGCCCCTGTGGGCCNGCCACCTCCGCCCCGCCCCGCCCCTGAGGCAGCGCCGGCCCCGCCTCGCCCTTCCCCGCCCCTGGGGCGGAGCCAGCCGCGCCCCGCCCCGCGCCTCAGGGCGGTCGCCCTGGGGATTCCGGGGCCCAGCTCGGCCCAGAGGCCCGCGGGGAGGAGCCCGCTACGGGGCGGTGGTGGGTGCCGGCCCTCCTTCCCGGCCTGGCGTTGGGGTTTTTGTGTTTTGTCCATTTCGGGCTGTGGAGAAGCGGCGAGGCGGGGTGGGGGAGCCCGGTCAGTGAGGAAGCGTCCGGGGGAAACTGCCAAGAGCGGGGAAACGCCGCGAGGGGAGAGCGGAGGCTCCCCAAAACGCGCTGTCTCCCATCGTCGGGCAAAGAAATGGGAAAGCAGCAAGGCTTTCCTCACGCCAGGCCATTAAACAGGAGCACAGCGTTGCTCTTCCACGTGAGGCTTCCCCCTCCCCCCCCCCAGTTAAACATGAACACGCCAGGAATTTTTTTCACCAACGCAAGGTTTAGGAATTCATCAGCCCACAGCCTGCGGGAAAATGTTGCATTTCCATCAAGTTATTTTAAGAGCAGGGCAGTAGAGCTCAGCAGTTCAGGAGCACGAGGCCTGTGGAATGGCAGTGGGGGTGTGGTCTAAGTCACTCCTAGTATTTTAAAAATCCTCCCCAAAAGCAGCTTGGCCAGGGCTCGGAGGCCCTGACAGGTGATGTCACGCCCGTCACCTTTTTGTGTGATTCAGGCACCCCTCGGTACTCTCACCTACTAGTTGTTACCCGCCACTGATAGCACAGAGAGTATGGAGAAAAATTGCAAGAGAGAAAAAAAGCCACAATGGTTTGAAATGAACACCTGTTTTGTTTCCTTGTTGCAGGATAAAGGCTTTTTCCCTTTTTGCTTTTTTTCCCCACCAAGAACGCTTCTGTGAAGCACCGGAGGCAGGAGGCTCTTCCCTACATCCAATACACAGCTACAGTGGAGTCCGTAGCCCTGGATTTCCTATTGTAAGATGAAGTTACTAAACTATAAACACTTTAGTAGTTTGCCAGTGTTTAAAAACTGTTCTTTGGTAGAAAGTTAATCCAAAGTGCCTTAAAAAAGTTCAATTTTTCTGGACTTGTAAAGTGGTATTTTCACATGATTTCATGAAAATGAGCTTGGATGCTAGTTCTTCCCCTCAGAGACTGTCTGAATGCATCCACACAGAACCAGTCTCTCCACAGCAGGCATCTCACGATGGTGAGCAGTTTGTTTGTACATTCCGTCTCTATTACGTATCTGCTACTGGTTATGTATTTTAGTATTAAAAACAGATGCCTATTACAGAAGATGCATTCTAGAAACAACCCAGAGCCCGAAAGGCACAAAAATGCTACTCTAGCTTATAAACAGAATAAAATAAAATAAAAAAAAAATCACTATTTTATGAAATCTTTATCCCCCTCAGGAGGCTAAAAAAATAAAATCTGTTTACTGCATTCTTTAATGACGTGCATATTCAATCAAGGTAGCATGCACAGACATTTTCCATGTCGAAGTGTACCATATTATATGAGGTGTAGCCAAAGTCTGAAAGTTACACTGGTGACTTTCCTCTAGAAACAAAAGCAGTAAAAGCAGCTTTGTGCACATTGGACTCAATACCCACTTTCCTCCTCTAATCCTTCTGCATGCTCTCCTCTAGAATGCATAAAGTTGGAGTATTACAGTCTTTTATAGGTGTAATAATCTTTCTGCTTATATTGTTCCAGACTTTTCAGAGGCTTTTATGTAAAAAATTAGCATAATACTCTTTGGAAAGTTAATTTAGCTTAGTACAAACATAGATAAAAGCTCAAAATAGTAAGTTGTTTCATGTTAAATCAAAAGTTTGAACAAAGCCAGAGAATTGTTTATTTTTCTCTTTCTTGCAATGCATGATAATAATTCAGTACATTTTTAGTCTCTGTAAATTGAGTTAAATTGTTGTGTTCTTTTTAGCCTAGCTTTTACTGTCTGCTGCAGTGTAGAACACAAGAACCTTGCTGTAAAATCCAAGTGCGGGTCATTATAAACTATATAAAGCTGTGGTTTAAAAAAGTAAGTCATTAGTGTCTGTCTACATGCTGTTGATTTTTTTGCCACTACATCTGTGGGAGGATGCATTTACTGTTCCTAAATCGTGATTCCCCAAACTGATCTGTGATAAAGGAGTGTTTCCTAGAAGATGAAAAGCCACACATCTGTTTCATAACAATGTCAAGTCAAGGAATTCGTAAATGGTGTGAACTGAGTTTTTCTTAAGTTCAAAGCTGACCTGAATTAATTAATATTTTTTCTTTTCTTTAGATTTTTTGGTGTAAAATCTAAAAATTATGAACTTCCTAATTCAAATTAAGAAACCCCTTCAGAATAAGCTAGGGGATGTTTTAGAACTGAGAGAAAAATCATAAGCACAGATTTTCATATGCTTTTTGGAATGCCTATAATTAAACATCCATTGGTAGTGATGTCCTGCAAAACATCATCTTTCATTAAACAATGAGGAAATGAAACCTGTGTGCCATCAGTCCCTTGTGGTTTGTTGAGAAGCAGCGATATTTAGAAAATAATGTACACATACAGATTTAAGAAATGGACAACAGTTCTTTGTATATGTTTATTCTACTTACAGTAACAAAAACCTGTGAAGTCCCATATTTTAATGTACAGTGATATATTTTGCCATATAAAATACAATTTACAGAAATTTCTATCAAGTAAACCTAAACAAACACACTTACTTTTTGCATACTTTTATGTATGTCTTTAAATTAGAAACATCTCATTAAGAAAAAAATCTTACACCATAGTAGATGTTTGCATTTAATACCACCTCTCTGCATTTTAACATTTCATCTACAGGTTCGGAATACAGATGATCATTTCAACCAGCAAATCCTTGATGTAGAAGGACTTCAAAGATGCACCAATATGAACTGTAAAATCTGTAGTGAGATACATGGCATACATGCTACTTGTAATGTGGTCTTCAAGATGTAAGTGTTTACAGGAATGTAATTTTACATTTCCAAAACTATTTTATAAAAATATCAAAATATTTACCCAACTGTTAATTTACACGGTCAAATAAATTAGCGGGGTTTATTTCATACTTTAGAATTACGTACTTGAAGAATACATGAAAAGTAGCAATATAATGTATTTCACAGTGAAGAATTTCCCTCTTGAACCATAACATGAAGTACCACCACTCTTCTTTTCAAGCTTAATGCAGTTACACCTTTTTCAGTGGAGAGTTCTATATATACTACTAAGCCTAAGTAGGGTCTAACAAAAAAAAAAAACCAGTAACACTTTTTTTTCAGGAGCAAAACACTTTTAGAATGAAAAGTACAATAAAACGTGAACACTTCTTAAGTCTATGGCGAAATTCTGCAAAACCAAAACAAAACCAAAAAAATGCTCCAAGTAAGTAAGTTCAATCGAAGTAACAGATTTAATGGCCTATTTAACAAACTTATTCTCCTTTCCTTTGGTATACCAATTCATTTGTAGTCTTAGCCTTTTTCAAATAAATGTCTGATGTTTTTATAAGTTTTGCTGGTTATAAAGGTGCTACTCTTGTATGTTCTTTAATTACAGATTTGTAAAAATGCGACATTTAAAACCCCTCAGCCTCATGAAAAAAAACTAAGTATGACTTATTTCTTTGCTGTACACTTAACAGATGGATTCCAAAACACAAAATACCTGTATATAAAAAGGAAGATAGTGCACTTTAAGCTTATAACATTCCATTTTCAAATCCTCCGTCAGTCACAAGTAATTATTAACACTGTTTTTCTGCAGCCTTTTCCTAAATACACACGACCCCTCCGTTGTAAAAGAAATGAGACGGCAACATTTGACTCCTTTTTTTAAAGCGTGTGCTGTAGGAACAACTTTGACACCAAAATATCACATAAATGAGATGTAAATGTATGGCTCCTAAGGTCTGGATTAAATTCTCTTACAAAATTACAATTCAAGTTACTGGAAAACATAACTTTATAATCTTAAAAAGCAATATGCTCTTCTTAGACTTTTTCCATTTCTGTACTGTAAATGGAAATTTTAAGATAAAGATGCAAGTAGAAAAACAAAATTTCAGTACAGGTAACGCTGTGAATTTTTATAAGAAAAACATTATGCACAAAATGCAGCAAGTGAAAGTCCAGTATGTTCTTGCCTTTTATCTATTTGAGTATTTTCATTCACAGTTGTTCAAAAATTGCTAATCTGTCAGTACATTTTGTAAGGCTAGTTTTACAACAGTATTTTTGTAAAGGTGAGAATATGTACAGTATATACAGAAGATGTTGACTCAGTCTTTGCTGTGTTGTAAAAGTCTATTATTTATGGGAAATACAGTATCAGTCATATTTCTATGACTGATTAGTGGAAGATGAAGCTTCTGCTTCTGCTGGTTTCTGAGCTTCCTTGGGTGTTTCTGGCTTCATCTCTTTACCAATTTCCCTACTCTTACTCCGATCTTTGCGATCTTTTCCTCTTTCTCTTTCACGATCTCGATCTCTCTCTCGATCTCTTTCTTTTTCCCTGCTTCGATCCCGGTCCCTGTCCTTCTCTCTGTCGCGATCTCTGTCTCTGCTTCTTGATCGCTCTCTATCACGTCTTCTGTAGGATTCTCTCTCTCTGGTTCTTGCTCTCTCTCGGTCTCGGTTTCTTTCCCATTCTTTAGCCCGCTCTGAATCCTTCTCTCGATCTTTGTTTTGGTTTCTGTCTCTATTTTTATCCCATTCCTTGTCTCTGTGTCTCTCCCAGTCCCTATCTCTATTCCAGTTTCTGCCACGGTCTCTTTCCCAAGGTCTGCCATGTTCTCGATCCCTTCGTCTTTCCTCAAAGGGTCTACCTTGGCGATTATCTGCTTGCTGAGGCTCTGGCTGATCTAAAACCTTGTCTTTATTTCCTCCCTCATATCTCTCTCTCTGTCTCCCTTCAAATGTCTGTCCTCTAAATTCAGGTTTTTTGCCTTCTCGGAAGTCAGACGCTGACCACTGTCCTTCCGACTCAGATCCTTGTCCAGAAATATTGGAAAGAGATGCAGATGGTCCAGCTTCCTCCCACATCTCTTTTCTGTGGGGTGGTGGATGGCTTGGAAGGTCCAGGAGCGGTCTTGGGGTTGGCTTCATACCTTGTGGTGACTGACCTTGGAAATGAAACCTAGAAGGGGGAGGCTCATTTTCTTCTGGAAACAGTGCAGGTGTGGCTCCTCTTGGTCCTCCAAACTGAAGTGG
>VYZW01056434.1:46934-58664 GCA_013401315.1 Balaeniceps rex | reverse complement strand
TATGGGGACAGTGGTCAATCCTGCTTTCTGCATCTGCAGGGATGCCTTAGGGATAATTCTTTGGTAAAGGATACATACCCCAGGGACTACCTTTTGATAAACACGGAACTAGATACATATGCAGTTTCTTAAAGATTAATTAGTAATTGTGTATATTTCTATTGTAACATTTATAACTTAGGCTGTATTCTTGAAGTTTTAAGTTTAAATAAAATGAACTTGGAATATATGTCAAATGCACCTCTGAAACCCATCAATTGATGTAAAGTTATTCTAGCTAATTTGGAAACTACAGCCTTCAGTTGTTTTCACTACTCTATTCCTCTGAGAATATAAAAGTAACTAGGTTTTTAAACTTACTGTTCACTTCAATAATTAGCTACATATTAAAAATATCCAGACTAATTTATGGTGTTTTAATTCCAAAGATGATGACCACTGACCCAGAATACAATCAGAGACAAAGTAGATGCACTACACTGCCACAGAATTATAGCCAAATGTCTCTTCATTACATGTGTTTAACAGGAAACTAATGGAGCTCTCTGTTCCCTGCCTCACAAAAAAAATCTATGGCTTGGCTGATGGCCCGTGGTTCGGTTTTAAAGTGAGAATAACAATGGGGACTGAGAGCTTGAAAAGAGGAATCATTTGCTTAATTATGCATTGCTTTTGTCCGTTTCTCACAATTAGACTGTGATAACCACAGTTCTTTGCTGCCTAACTATGCATATTTGTGCAAAGTATTTTCCTATTCCATAGGTACAACTTCGGCTTATATTATCCATGAATAAACCACAAGGAACCTATAGGAAAAATTAAGGAACTCACAAGAAAAATTAAGAACTAAAAAGCATCATTAAAAATGTCATCAAAGGTCACTGGAACTATTAAGTTATTATCTGATAGTCTTTAGAGAAAGACAGCCATGTCACAACTATGGATTCTTACTAAAATATAGCCTGTGATAGAGTACATTACCTTCTTGGAGTAGCACACTAAAATTTTTGCATTATAAATGTAATTGGATCAAGATGATGGATCCTTCCTAACTCATTTGAGATAAAGACTATCAGGTCTTGGTTTGCTAATAATAAACAAACATAATTCAAAGGCCCATCAGCTGAAAAGTATTCAAGAAAAAACCTTCAATCGCATTGTTCTTTACTTGAAATGTTTATTACAACAGAATACTCTTCTATGAAAAACAAAGTATTAATTTTACATTCAGAGTAATAAACTGTGCTGCCTTCCCTCACGGTAGCAAATGTTTATTTATTCAGCAGTCTAGGGAACTCCTACTTGTTGGAATCTTATGCAGATTTGTCCCAAAAGAAATACTATGTAACAAAATAAGAAAAGTTAGTCTGAAAAAAGCTAGATTAACAGTGTATTTATATGTGTGTGGAAGTATGCATAAAACATATGTATGTATATATTCCCATTTAAGATCAGACTTTGCATTTAAATAGTTAAATGCAAAATAATTCAGAAAAGAAAACAATTGAAACAAATAGAAAGAAGTAACTGTGACTTTAAAAATGCTCATTAGAAATTAAAAATTCTAATTAGAACTTCTTTTAGACTTATAAATTTGGTAGTTGATTTTGATTGGATTGATAATCCTCAGTTTCTGAGGATTATTTACTTTATACAAAAGGATCCATTCTTTCATTCTCGTAAAAAAATTTAGGAATATAATTTTTGAAAAAAATTACAGCTAATCCTTCACACATTAGAAATCTCTGTGTTAGGTTCAGTAGTTTCATTCATGGCATACATCATTTGAATACCATAAAAAATAGCCTGAATATGGCATGTGCTTTAAATAAGACTTATTCTAAAGTAAAAATATACCTTCAGAATTGAATGCAGCATTTGTACTTGGGAATAGGTATACTGGAATTAGAGTTAAGTAACTGGGCATTACTGGAAGTATGCCTACAGCAAAATATATCCATCTTTAACATGATATACATATTGGATACACAGATGATATACAGCTCTCAATCTGTAGATCCGTCACATATAGATTAATTTTGATTTCTATTAACATGTGAAATTCCCATTGGAAATAGTCAAAGAGATATATGCTCAGGGAATGACTTCAGTGCTAAGATGACAGGGTTGATTTTAAACATTTCCTTCTTAGTAAATGATCCCAGCCAGCCAAACCCCAAATACCTCAGCTCTTAGGTTTACAGTCCATCCTGAGCATGACATTGGCATATCCAAAGACTATCTGCTGACACACTTTGCAATTTGACCTGTGATGTTCAGGTTTATAAAACAAAGGTAAATAAATAAATTTCCTCCCACCTGACATGGCTGAACGAAAGGAGGTGTGAGAGGCCAGAAGGGATCGGGCTGATTGCAAGAAGCAACTGTACATCTGGTGACCTTTTCTGTTCGCCGCCTGCTATTATCTTGTTCTTTGGCTGTAGGATAGTGGTTCAGGGCTGGCCAAACAAGAGTATTAGCCAGCGAACCCCCTCCACTTTCTACTGGCATCCTGGGTCTACTACAGTTTGCAAGCATGCACCCTTCAGCTTTATACAGTACAAAGCACTGATCAAAGTCCCTCCGAACATGCTGGGTTCAGGCTGCTCGCTGGAATTTGAGCCCTTGTCAGTCATGTAGGAAGTCTGCTGGTTGGACACTTTCTGCACTGAAAACAGGCCCTTTCTTAATTAGTATTGAGATTTGTCCTTCAGCAACATCAAAACAGGCACCAGGGAAAAAGCCAGAATCTCGGAAAAAAACTATAAAATAAGCATCCAAACAACAGCTGGGCCCTGCTTGAATTTAATCATATGCAGGCAAAACACTCTGGGGCTAATCAAATGAAATAAACTGCTGAAATCAAGCATAGTACTTGAGTCCAGCCAACAAAACCTGAATAATAAATGAAAGCAAATAAGAAAAGTCTTAGCAGAGGTTTCCAAAATGCCTGAGAAATGCTATAACTTCCAATTGACAGATTTTGATATAAAATAATATATCAAGCAAAGGCTTGATGAAATAGGTCAAATTGCAGCCTGACAGTTTTTTAATGACAAATGTAATACTGTCACCAGCAGTCTTTTGTGGTGAAGCAAAGAAAGACACGAATACTGTTGAAATGAGATAAATAAGATGCTCTTTTTTTCACTCACATACAATATTTTTGCTCAGTTCTACAAAAGGAGATGGTAACAGCCAATTCAAGCCTGAGATGAACAGTGAGGGAACAAGATTTCCGGCTATTAATAGTTTCCTATATCCAGGCTACAGCGAGGAAAAAAGTGCTGCCCATTTTCAGACACTGAAAGTATGGAAATTTGGGGGAGCTTAGGACTAAGACTAAGATGATTGCATTTATAGCAAAGGCATCAGAAATGACTGAGTAATTTTCTGGTCAGCGAAGGCACCGCAGAACATACTCTGGTCATGCAGTTCTCTGCCTGCCAGAGATGGATGTAACTACAGAAAAGATAGGCAGAGTGACCAAACTTTCTTCTGCATTAGATTTATTGCTCGTTTAGGTTTTAGCCTACTGGAGTGCAAATGTAACTCAAAATGAGGGTCACAGCAGTATTATCCATTTAGAGAGTAAAACATGGTTTTGATTTCTTCTCTGAGGATAAATTCCAGCTTTTGTGATTAGGACTATTTCTCCTTCAAATGCCAGGGGCTGGTGAAGTATGTCTTTTAGATTAGGAATAAATGACAAATGAATACATGCAAGTAAAGCATTGCTAAGACAGTACAAGTTCATGAAAATTAGAAGCCCATCTGGGTCTGTCATAAGTTTGTCAAATTAAATAAACTATTTGTTAGTTACTCTCATAATTTTTCTGAAAGGTACATAATCACTGGCATTTAAATATCAATTCTGTAATTAGACTAAATTTCAGAGGCCATATCACAATTAAAAGGTCGTATACACACTCTGTTTTCAAGCTGGATTTTATTCTGATGTTTAAGTGACACTTCGCAGAACTTATTTACATAAAGTGCTTAAACAGAATTAGTACTAACACATCTTTAAGTGGTCTCTTTTGATCCTTTGGATCTTTGTGGAAGAGGTTTTTTTTAATGCTTTACATATTCTGTACCAGAAATATCAGAGAAAGAACTCAAAACCAGGCTTATTGTGAAATACTTTTCAATTTTTGGTTTTGTAAAGTATATATCTCGTTACAGCATCCCCAAAAATATTTACTTATAATAACTAGTAATATCTACTTTTCTTTTAAGATTGCTTTCATCGTGAAAGTGCCTAAGGCCCTTGTTCATGCCTGGAGAATTTGAAGCCTCTAAGTTTGATGCTCCTGACAAGTTTAATTTTGAGGAAAATTCCACTTGTTGGGGATTTGGAAAAAGGAAAGATTTCTCTGGTACCATTTAAAAACTCCATGTGCTAAAAGGATCAGTTCTAGGGTTTAGAGTTTAAAGACTATCTCCATGGAGATGGATTAGAAGGTGGGTGACACAGTCAAAAGAACGTGATTAAATTAACCTTTATACAACATACAGCGTGCGTGCACATATATGTACGCATACAAGCACATACAGGTTTACAAATGTGGGGTACTTCTGGATAGGCAAAACCAGATGCACATCTATATATTTTTAACTGTCCTGTTGAAAAAGTTACCCTTCAACTAGATCAGTAGAAAAGCTATGAGTATTCTTACTAGGTGTTCAGAAGTCCAGAGGCAGTACATAGGACCAGATCCCCAACCAACACAACATGAGTTAAACAGATCAAACCCAACTTATTTCTCACCCATGAAGCAGAATTCGTTTGTGTGAAAACCAAGCCAAAATGTAACTATCCATTTTTAGCTTGACTCAGTTTCTTTGAAATATCGACCAAATCTAATTGTAACTTGGAGTTGACTTTGAAAACTTGTCTGGAATAGGTAATGTTATTAGACACCAGTCTGAACGGTGTTTACTCCACAAAAAGGAATACCAACCAGAGATATAGGCAACAACGTCTAACTAACACTGGAGAGAAATTGCACGCAATTGGCCCAAACGAACTGAACAGTGGCCTTATTGCTTCAGTTGCAGGGGAGAATGCCCTGCCATCCTCACTCTATTGCATTTGTTACTGTATTATAGGCTACAGCATTGCTGGTGTGACTGGAAAAGGATGGAGACTAAAGAGAGTCATCTTTCAACACATCAGCAAGAAGGAATACGCTGGTGTTTTCTGTTCAGAACTAGCAGAAGGAGAATAGGGCGAACTGCTTTTCTCCTCACAGAATAAAGTGAGGCATGGTACCAAGAGCCCGAGTTATCCCCATCAGAGGGGCTCCCACACCAGCTCTAGTCCAGGGACCTGAGCACAGGCCCACCACAGGCAGACAATTTAGTCTTACTGATGTGGCACCACTGCTCAGAAGCACGGAATGGTTTGGGTTGGGAAGGACCTTTAAAGATCATCTAGTCTAACCCCCCCAGCTGTAGGCAGGGACATCTTTCACTAGATCAGGTGCTTGCAGGAATCAAGCTAACTCTTCTGGATAACACCAGCTGCTGCTGCATAGGCATTAACAGGGCACTCAGCGTGGATGTGGGGATATCTACAATTGTGTTGTGTCACAAGCCCAGCCACAGCCCACCTGCCTGTGCCCCCACCGCAATGCAGAGCTGCTGCAGCCCTGCGTTTTTGGTGGAAAGAACAGTGCCTTACAGAGAACAACGGACTTGTTAGCAAACACGACTACCCGAGGCATGCAGGCTTAGCTCTTCTGCCATCTTGGCGTTGATTTTAGTTTGTTGGTCTCAAGATGAGTGACTGAAGAATTGCCCAATCTGACAAAGATGAAGATCAGTGTCTAAAATACATGAGAGATGGAACCCCATACCAAGGATAGGCATGCTGGCTATAAATTCCCGAATGAATAACCCAACCCAGAATCTAGCTTTTGAATCTATGAACATTGCAGGACTCCACTATTGTCTGCCTCACTAGTTCATTCTCAGAACTCAGGACAGACTGGCAACCCATACTGCTATAGAGGTACGAACACCCACAGGTGTTCTGCAGCCACCTGAACAGAGCAGAAAGTGCTAAGAGTAGCTCTTCCACATTTTCAAGTGTGGCAGTCCTAAGAGAACAAGTAGCTTTCACACAGCTAGAGATTATTTTCCCACAACATGAACACAGTACTACTTCACCAACTGAAATAATTTCTTTAAAATAATGGCAGTTTTATAGATCTAAATACTCAGTACACCTACATTTTGAAGAAAGGTACTCTACAGGTTGCCCAAGACATCAGGAAGCTGCTTTCTTGAAATGCAAAATTATACTTTTTTGCAACTGCATCTCAGCTTTCCTTGGGAATGGTAACTACAGTTATCTCCTGAATTGTGTTTAAAAATCACTATACAACAGATTGTTCAGTAACTGTCCGGTAACTTCATCTGAAACCATAGTAACCAGACAGGATTGTATCTTACATTCCCTATCTGGCATTATTTTCTGATAACATGTTCAATAACTCATATTACCAGCGTATGACAATTGGAAGGAACACCAGAGAGCTCTCTGTGAAATAGCCCGGTTTCCCTTAGTTATATATCAGCACAGTTATTGCAGCATATGAATTCTATACACAATTGTACACTGTTCTTCCCTCCACATCTATCTGTATTTTTCACGGCTTACCTTTGTGAAATGAAACTATAATGAATTCTATCATAATCTGCAATTCATGCCCTTTCTTTGGTTATTTCTCCTTACTTTTGGGCTTTTTTTTTAATTGATTCTGAAGAAAGAGTGAAACTGAACCAGATAGGACTGTTGTAACACCCAAAGTGTGGAAACTCTAATTTCTATTTCCACTGTGTTTGATTACAAGATTTCTTCTGCTTGAAGCTGAGGCAATACAGACGCTTAATGAAATAATTAATTCGAAAAACATCAAAATAAGTAAATAGTACCAGTCTCCCAGACCACGTGTTGGTACTTGAATTGAGTAAGAGCCAGTAGCCAATCTGATAATGTATTCTCTGATACTATTTATGATCACAAGCAAAACCACTTACATTTGCTGAAAGCTGAGATGTAAGGGTAGCAACTTTCTCTTGTGATGCCACCAGCTCTCTCCGTAGTTTCTGAATTTGCTAGATTAAAAAAAAAAGACTGCTGTCAGCATTTCAGCAATTTCCTTCTGTCGTGGGGTTTTTTTTTGTTTTCTTAAGGGGTCACTAATAGGTTTACAATATCTTAGTTTCACATTTTAATCTCAGAACTATTCAGAAATACAAATTATTAGAAGTTGGCACTTAGTGCTGCTCCAGCTGTTTTCTTGCACTTAACCAGTATATGAGCTAGGATCCCAGTTAAGGGAGCACATATAAGCAAATGCTTAATTACTTCATACGTACAATCCCCTGTTTGCACATGTAGATGTCATGGTTTTTTATCAAATCCCATAAGTTCCAAACATATCCTTAGTGCAATCAAGGCTAGCAGCCCTGGATGAGATCTCAGATTATGAAACATGAAAGAATTTGAGTGAGATTCACTTTTCCTGACTGTAGACGTGATGCAACCAACATATGTTAAATGTCTACATTAGACTCAGATGAAGTGCCAAAAAGTAATCCCTCACCACCTGGCATGAAGAAGGCTTCGATGACTACCTCAGACACAGATTTTTACTTCATGGATGTCTAAAGTTAGATGAGGTACAGTAATATTTTTGTTTCTCTAACACAATACTTCCTACAGTCCCAGAGATTCAAACATGCAGCCTCTTTAAACCTTATATATCTTTCAAAAACTTGCTGGCCAACTTACAAAAATGTAGCTTTAAATGTGACTGTTGACATGAAAATATACTTCATTCAAGGCTCCTGTATCCTTTAATGAAAAACAGAATCCTTAAGAAAAATATCTGTTTACATTTCAGCTAGGATAGATATCTAGCATGAAGCTTGCGCATCATTTTAAGCTCATTTAACCCTATTTGAGATCTTACAGGGACTCCAAGCATTGCACTGAACTTAAGCACAGCATGGAGTTTCACTTTGAAACCCCTTTCATACTCAGACACAAAAGAAATTAATCCAGACTAGAGAAGTAAAATGTCTAAAACTAGCCTAGGAAAGGGAGCACATAACATTCACCAGTAAAGACTATTGCATTACTTTAATTTTATGACTCCCATGAAAACCAACAGGGAACATTGGACAAGCTTTAAGAATGAACAAGTTCCTGTACATCTATGATACAAAAATAGCTAGGTCATTTACACTAGCTCAGAGCAAACATTATCTAGCTGTTCTCCATCCTGGACTGCCACTTTTCTTTTTCAAAGTTTTTTCTTTGGTTTTCAATAGCAATTATGTGACCTTCCTGCTTGAGCTACACTTTCATCATATTCCTGTAACTGTACAAAGGCAGTTCTCATGAAGTGCTGTTCATCTTCTGCAAGAGCTTCACAGAGCAGACCCAGATACTGAGAAAACATCATGTAGAAATACACAGGAAAGAAATGTTGTTTCACCTCTATGTACAGCCCTATATAAAGGGAAATGAAATGAGGAGTTGTCATTTACTCTACTGAGCTATGGCATGCTTCCTCAGCTCCTCTGCTTTAACTTTTGGAGAAAGGACCTTAGAAAATTCAGGTAGAAATTACATTGAAATATGCGGCAGCAAGTAAGGAAGAATATGTTTATTTGCTCAACTTTGTCAAGATACCTTTGAGTCGACTTTTTCTCTGATTAGAATAGTAAAAATAGGAGCAGCATAAACACAGGAGTTGGAAGGCATGTGGCTCTGTGAAGTGGAAGTGCACCCCTTGGTGCTGCATTTTATTGCTGCTACTCCTTGATGCCCTTTAATACAACCAGGACTTCATTTTGAGAAAGGCTGTAATTGTATGCAGCTGCTGACCCGGTCTTGTCACCCATTCTTATACACTGTGAGGAGAAAGAAGCTGTTTTCCACGTCAGGTTTGATTTATATCTGAAATCAATCTGTGTTGCTCTGAAATCCATCAAAGTGGTCAGTTTCAGAAATTTAATATAATGCAAAATGTAAGGGAGAGAAGTTCAAAGCGAACATTTGAAGTATTTTTCTCCTGAAAGGCAGCACATTACCTAGAATTGCACAGTCCCTTAGATCCAGTACAGAGTGGTATTAAGTCTGAAATCAGACGTATCACAACTCCTCCACTCAGAAGCCTGATTCTCATCGATTCTTTTCACCTTTTCAGAACCTCAGCCAGGAGGCATCCTTCAGCACGATGCTAAGGAAACACCTTCTAGTGCACTAGAAGCTGCATCAGCTCTTTACCAATTCTTCTCAAAAAGTGGTACAAAGACACAGGGTGTCTTTTCCCCAGCGACTCAGCAGTTTAGCCATAGCAGATAAACAATAAACTTCAAAATAATATAATACAATACACAACTATAGAAACGAAGAAAAGTTTTTACCTCTGAATGTGCCTTTTCTTCTGCCTGGAGGAAAACAAAGAAATGGCTTAGAAACAGTCTGCAACATAATTGCGGTAATAGAAAATAAAAGGCAGCTACACTGAAGTGAAATGAATAGTTTCACGGATCCATTACATTTAAGGAAGGTATGCAGTAAAAACAATAAATGGAATTCTTTTCAACTTACTTGGCAAGGCTCCAGCTGAAACCCCAAAGAGTTTGCCAGCATACTGATAACGTGAAACAGTGGATAAAGGGAGAACAGGAACAGAACTACAGAAACTGCAGCTACATTTCTAAGATACAAAAGAAAATTTGCTGTGCTGTCACTGCATGGACCTTAGTCTGTTACCAGCAAACTTTTACACCGTAATGATTATTATGGCTCCTGGAACTATATTTGCTTTACTGTATACTGAGCAGTATTCCTAGTAGACTAATCCCTGCTAAGAGAAGTTGGCAGCATACCAGTAAAACATACATGGGGGAAGGTGAGGGGAGAGGGGTACTTGCACTTTGAAATAATTTCTTCCATACAGAGGACTGACCAAAATATTAAGGGCTATCAAGGCATGTTAAAATTTCAGCTTAAGCTTGCTAATAATAGTTAATAATTTTAGATATTTTCCATATTGTTAGGTATTGTGTCATATAATGATGCTAATTACTCAACAGTCTTTTTCAACTAGCTAACAAACTAAATCATTGCAAGGCAAACCTTTGAAAGTCATTGAATCTGTAAGCATGGGAGTAGTCTAATTTAGGAGGCATTTGGCGGACAGAGAAATCTAGCTTCAGTGGGGTTCTAATGGAAAGGAATGGCGTACTATGAGAGAGGAACCCTTTCATAACATAAAATAAGAATCAGTTAATGTACTGGAAATCAATCCACCCCATGACCTGAGGTGGCCTAAGTTCAGAGAAGCAGTCTAACATTGTCTGGAAGAGAAGTAAGCAGTAAAAGGAAAATGTGGGCAGAAGAATTAGCTACAAACAACACTATGAAGGCTAAGAAAACCCAAGGTAAGAGTTCCTCAGAAGTTTCCCTGACATCAGACAGTATCTGTGTTATTACAAATTAATATAGCTGCTTTTTAAAGCCTGTATTAAGCACAACTTTTGTGCTGTTAGAAATTTAATAATTTATTACAGAAATGTTTTCTTACTTTACCTGGTGTAGGGGGATAAGACTTTTAGAAAATGCCTCTTTCCGTACATGTTTATCTGTTAACAGTCATTAAAAAGACTGTGATGTTATGATGTTATGATATTTCCCTGTGCAACAATTAGAACTGCTCTTGGCTGAAACTACTGTAATACCTGATACATCACTACATGGGAATGATTTAGTATAATGATTGTTTTATTTGCCAGCACTGATGTGACACACATACTGATACTAACTTTCTGATCTGTTTGCAAAAAGGAGATGTGCTACAGAAAAAAATTGAAATTCTATTCTCTTATTGTTACTTCAAACATGTAGTGCATGAAAAGACACGAAGGGATCAAGAAAGACCATGTCCCCTTATGAATTCTACTGTGCCAAGAAAAGCAAACCCATGAAAATATAGGGTTGGTGACCTTTTCCTGAAACTGCCATGTGGGGAGGTGGTCCTTAGACAACTGGCTCCCGCTGATGAAGGCAGCAGTATGTGTTGTTACCAGATGACTCCCTCACTGTACAAGAAAACGTTGCCTCTCCCCCAGAGTTCAGAGAGGTGGCTCCCACAGGTCAACTTTTGTGGGCAGTGGAAGAAGTAAATGAAAGAGAAAGAACAGGATTCTGGGCATACTATCAACTTAAAAAATAAAATCTGACAAACAAATACGCCTGAGCAGTTTTTACTTAAGAGTTCATGCTGACGCCATTGTAACCCAGCACTCAGCCATTGGTTCAAAAGGCTCTAAAAGGAAATATTTTTTTTTTCTCCCCCTACTTCATCATATCCATGCATCCCATCCTTGTAAGGATTATTTTTTTTCTTTTTTTGAAGACTTAAAATATTAACATATAAATGACATGTCCTTACACATCTCCTTTAAGCTTGGCTTAACACAATTAATGAAGTCTAGGGATTCTAAGTGTAGCTAATGCTGAGAGCCAGTGCGAGAAATATAGCAATTAACTAAATATGTGCAAATTGCAGTGTCTCACCTACTGAGCAGAAGAAGATTAAAACTGGAGGCAACCTATCATAATTTACACTACCACACATCTTTTTCAACTTCTCGGAGAGTGAGATATATTCACTGCCAAAACTGAATCAGTATTTCAATCCT
>VYZW01056434.1:3331-46905 GCA_013401315.1 Balaeniceps rex | reverse complement strand
GTCTACTAAGTCTGCTTACATAGCATACTTTTCTGTGAAACCAAATGTTTGTCTCTCTATATGCATATCTAGACAAGCTAGATTTCCAGTCTATTCAAGAAAGTCCTGAAAACCCAAATGCAAATCAAGAAGAAAGCCGATACATACAGAAAATACTAGGGAATGCAGAACTTCTGTCTCATTGCACTTATTCATTACAAGGGCAGCAAATCATGAAATGTCTCTTCTGAATCTCATATTCTAATTCTCAAAGAAACAATCTTCAGAGAATAACTGCAAGATTTTCAGCTATCCTTTGGTAATAATACATAAAAATCTTGATCTTTATTTAGCACTTTGTCTGAATCTCTCCAGTGATTAGGCTGCAGAAAACCACTAGCACCAAGGCTTAAGGCAATGCTTGAGAAATATGATAAATATATTTGATTGAGATACTTATGGAAAGGCAGCTGCTTTGGAATTCCTCCTCAGTGATTTTGGCCTGCTTAAGAAAGGTAAAAAAGCTCTCGTACTCCTCATTGAGTCTAGTAATAGCTGAAAGCAAGTTACATGTGCCATAATATCACTGTGAAGCTATCCCTTGCTGGAGGAAATGAGGCACTGCACCGTATCATCGAACAATGAAACGTTGTTCTCTACTTTCAGCTGATGCGATACTGATTGCCAACCTTTCATGTTTCTATATTCCACTTGTGCATCATCTTCTGATTAATTGCTGAAAAGTTTAAACTTTTTTCACAGGATGAGAGGGATCAAGCAGGAGAAATTCTGATCAAAAATCATCCCTAAAGGTCAACCCTAGTAGTTTTGTCATACTAATTCCTCTCTTGCCCTTTACAGATTTTTCTATAACTTCCATTATCACATCTACATAATCCATAACTTAAGGAGTGGGGCTTAGCTGCAATGTGAATTCACAGTCAGACGTTTCAGAAGATATTCCACTGGCTTACAGTATGAACTTGGGTAAACAGTTTAAAGTTTGTTTTGCAGGAAAAATACTGTTCTCTAATATCATGGGGTTTAGGTAATATTTCCAAGATACTCTGTAATCTTAAATGATAGCAGGTTATATAAATAGAAAGTATTAGTAAACCCTTGCTACAATGCACAACATCAGAGCAGAGATATGTCAGAATTACTGACTCACCGGATACTGAAACATCCTGTGTGACTTTGTAATTTGATTTTTTGAAACCACCTATCAGTTTCATAACATTCTTCTAAAATTTTATATCAAAGCTTGAATTATAATTCTGGACACCCCCCCAAGCAAATTGGTCATAGTGTCTCATAGTGACAGGGAAATAGTAGTAAAGACTTTTCCACTACCAAAATGTGAGAAGCTTTGCTTTGAATGTTAGTCATACCTTATGTGCAGCCAGTCTGTACGTACATTCTACCTCCCCAAAATAATTTGGGGCTGATCTGGACTGGAATTGCTTGCAACTTGCTGCTAAGGCCTGGACAAACACAATGCGTGTGTACCTGATGTTTTAGACATGCCCCTGCATAGACCTTTTTACGATTAAACAGAACTAGGAGAGGCACCATTGTGGTAGACATTGTGCATGGATGAAACCTACTTTCCAAGCTAACATGAGTTTAGCATTGAGATGGGGCTACCAAATGGTACAAATGCATCAGACTGCATGGGCTCAGTATTCCCAGGCAAGAACTGGTGTTGGCTCTGGGTAGAGGAGTTCATGTCATTCCCAGGATGTCAGCTGACACTATTCAACACCTGAAAATACGGAGAGGAGACAGACTATTCATGAATGCATGGTATGAAAGCAGATAAGTGGGTTGCATTGCCATGAAAAAGGGCTACTACAGCATGTAATTGTAGTTAGTGAATAGGTTGCAAAGCAACTGTTGTGTATCAGCAAGGGAATGTCCAAACTTATTTAACTCCTCCCTTACGGATGACTTCTTGTTAGCAGAACAACTGAAGCAACAAATTATGCAGAAGATCTCAAAAAAGATACCAAAACAATAAAACAGAGGAAAAAACAAACAAACCAGAACTTCTGCTTGAGCTAGAATTCAATTATTACTCAATCTAATTAATCTAATTAACTAAGATTAATAGTTTTTTAAAGACACTCTTCTCTTTGGAAATAACATCTAAATACTGTCATTTGCAACAAAGATCAGTAGACATTTAAACTGCAAACTGTATCTCCCTTACCCTGAAGCAATCTTGCGTTTTCCAAGAAGTGTACCTCGAACAGTGACATGACAAAAACACTTTGTAAATTGTGCAATTAGAAAACTAGCTGAAAATAAGCAAAACCACTCAAAATTATCAACTACAATAGCATAAGGACCCCCATTAAAGAGAGAGTCCCAGACCATTACCTTCTTTTTAGCTTTCAAAATATACACTAGGTGATTTTAAGCAGTTCTAAGCAAATCACATAAAAAGATGAAAATAATGTATTCTAAAATAGCATGATAGTAATACCAAAGTTGAAAATAAATGTTCCTGCTTTATTGCAGTACAATTTTAATCCTTCTAAACCTCAAAGCACTGAAAGTTCCATGAACAATGAACAAGAACAGAGGCAGGCAGAACATTTTTCTAAAATGTCAATACTCACCGTAGAGTAGAGAGAGGATGTGCTGGAGACAAGTGATAATGAGGACCCATGTACTTTAAAAAAAGGAAAATAACATGAAGTATTGATGAAAACATAAAACTTTCACCACATAGCTCAATAACTAAACATCTTTTTAAAATGAGAACCAACCTTTCACAAAGAACAATTATGAGCTATCAGTATAGGAAAGCTATTGATATTTTTTCCTGCACTTAAAAAGATTATTCTATACAAAGAAGCCCTTTTCTGTGTGTGAGGTAGGAGAGTAAGCCAGTGAGATTCAGTATTATTACCAGCAAATCAAGCATCACTTTTGTTGTTTTGACAACAAATCACTTTATAAATACACTCTTTAGAGAAACCAGAAATTGAGCTGTTTATACACCTGTCCAAAGCTGAGCAAACTGATTTTAATAAGAGACTATGCTTTGCAAAAGAGTTCACATTCCCTGGGGTGAGCTCCCAGGCTTTGTTCAGCTGGTTTCTCCCCTCAGCACAACGCAGACCTGTGCATGCTGGCATTTGTAGTCCGTGTGAAGGGGTTACTGCAAGACATGGTGCCATATTTCCACTAATCATCAATAGAGACAGCCTCAAGAGCGCCAAGTGAATGTTGCAGGACTTCAACTCAAAAAATGGGGTTCCTAGCATCTCTGAAAATGGCAAGTGAAGACTAAACTGAGACAAAATTGCCCCTTTTGCTTCTGACGACGCTCCCGAGGAAGGATATACCAACAGAGAATTTTAAAGAAGATATTTATTTCATTACTTCTTTTCATTTTTGTTTCAAAAGAAATTTGTTTAATATTTACAATCTGCCAGGGTTTGGTAAATAAATCATTTTGCTTTAATAGCTACTTGGCATCCGTATGCCAAACTGACAATACAGGAATACTTGGATCAGCCAAATAGACTTTAAATCTAATTTAGTAACTCGGCAAGTATTTACAAAGATGTAGTACACTGACCATTGAAATCCTCTTGCTTTCAATCTATCTTTGGTTTTCAGTCTCTGCTTTAAATCTCTCGGCTAAATTCCCATTTCACTCTCGTACGCAGTGGCTCTACCCATTACCTCACTTCTTTCACTATAACCTTCATCAGAGCTCCCATCTTAAATAAAATACATTTGGCCTTCCAACAGCATCATTTCATGTTGATCTCTAATGACTGTAAACTCCTGAAAACTGTTTATTATTGCTGCATTGACTTTCATTTACTCGAGTTGATCATGGTTATCCACTCCAGCTGGATATGAAACATGACCAATGAAAAAGCTTTCATCAAAGCCACTGGTGGCCCATTACTGAAATTCTAGATTTAACACCTCTTTTTCTATGCATAAATTATTTGCCTTGTTTTCTCTATTATTCTTCCAGTGTTTCCTTTGACAATTCTTCTGTTCCTCAGCAAAGGGTCTGTAGTCACCTCTGTCCTTCAATTATGTGATATGCTTCTGTGCAGTCAGCCATCCTCTCTGTGCTGACAACTCACAGCTTGATCTGTCCTGCACCCTACTGTTAGTATTACATACCCAGATGTCTGCCTGACTTATCGTTTAAAATACAGAAGAAGGAATTGAAAAGTAAAAGTATTACTTGTCCCTTATTTCATCTAGGACTTTTTTCCCCCCTTTTATCTCATAACTGTGAGCTCTGGGGCTAGGGGAAGACTTTTTTATTTGCTTGTTATAAAGACAATTTATATTGTCATCACTTAGCAGTAAGCAAGATTGATGAGATGATGTTATAGAATGAATCTCCATTAAATTTTAGTGGCTGTTTTTGGTTTTTTTCTTTTCTTTTGGTGTTTTTTTTTTTCTTTTAATTACAGGGTGTGAGAACTTTGTGCTTATGGGAATTCTGCAAATAATCAGATTTACCAGAAATGTTAGGCAGAAGAAAATGTTACAGTGCATTTAATTAGGAGTTGTCAGATGCTCTGTGGTTAAAAAAGAACAAAAACCAAAACCAAGAAAAAAAATATTCCCCAAATTCCAGGTGTTGCGCATAGCATTAAAGAAACCAGACCAACAGTTAATATCTGCATAAAGAAAGTATTGAGGTCAGATTAAATGACAGAGTTTAAGTACAGACATTCACATTGTGTTTGCTGAAGGAGGTTGTAGGAAAGTGGGGAAATGAAATGACTACAAAAGAAAGGGGATGTTAAGTAGCACTGGCATTTGAAAATAAAAAGGAAGTACAGAAGTAGGACTAAGAAAGCACGGAATCACAGTAGTCAAGGTATGCTCAGACACTTCAAATTTAGAGGCAAAAGAATAAAATAAATTTCCAAGAATGGCTTCCATTCCTCCAAAATTTCTGATAAAGGATTTACACATGTATGACATACACAGCATTGCATATTACTGTGTGAAAGAAATATCTTCCATGATTTAGGGTAAGGAAGTCCTGTGAGTCCGGCTCAACAGAATTAAAAAAAAGCTTCAAAAAATTATTTAAGTTTTCATGTTGCAGAAGAAATATTTTAAAATTTTACTACCCTTTGGAAGCCTATTTTGGGGACCTATTTTGGGGCCTATTTGCTGATCCAAATAGTAACTCAGTCTTACCTTCTTCCATGCTGTCCCTGAATGAACCTGAATGACTAATCGCTCGTGGTCTCTCTTCTAAGGATGTAGCACTGCCACACAGTTGGGAGTCATCATACAGATCAAAAGAAGTGTCTTGTGCAGGGATGCTGTTTGAACGCATCATACTGGGTCCAGGAAGGTTAAACTGAGATAGGTTGGTTGGACTCACTGGAATACAAAGCTTTATTAATGAAACACATTTCCATTAAATGAATTTTGGTTCTGCACCAAATTGTAATGTAGGACTACCATGGTTAGGTGGACTTTGCACTGTTGAGAAGATGAAAGGCTTTTATTCCTACATACAAAGCCACCACAAAAAGGTGAAGCCGATGATCTCCGAGGAGCTGGAGCTGGATGAGACTAATCCTGTAAAACACATGGTAACACTAATACTGGTGTCTGAATACACACTTGTTCACTTTGACAGCCCAAGACAGAAAATCAATGGGATAGATTCAGAAGTTAAAAGTTAAAAAGGAATAAGAAGTTGTAAGAATTTTTTTATAAGCAGCTCTTCTAATAAATTAGTATCTGTATTTTATTGTTATATCCTATGTTACCGACTGCTCTTAAGACCAAAGTTTATTGGCATATGCAAGACATATTTATCCTTTGATTTTCTACAGCACCTACCACTGTATTAGGTTAAAATTCCTGCACAGGCAAGTTCAATCTCATCATAATAAACAGGAGTAGTCCAATCGTTCATGATTGAAATCCAGAACAGCATTGATGAACCCACTTTAAGCTTTTGCAAAGTTTGTTTGCCAGTAGGAAGGAAAACCAGGTTATGGTTCACCCGGACCACATGAACTCAATGCCTAGAATAAAAAGCTAATTGTCTATCCAAATTCAGCCTCAGTGTTTGGAATTTTATTTTAGATCATGCAAGATGTGCCTTAAGTCATAAACTACCAAAGCAGCTGTGTTGTGAGAGCAAATTATTCCGTAGGGCTATGATAATGGAAAGAAGCAAAGGACAATGACAAAATAAATTTTAAAAAACCCTCTCTGTTGTGAGTACAAGAACTATGAACAAAAAGAAAAACAAGATAATTGTAAGCAGAAAATGATAGAGTGAGAGAAACACTGCTTAAAAAGAGCTGTGTCTAAAACTACTGCAAGTACATGGAGGAAATCCAAAGCAGTGGCTTGCTTAGCCAGGATTCAATTTCATTTTTAAAAGTGGCTTTGTTCAACTTCTTTTCCCATATGTAATAAAGACCAACATTTGTATGTCTGATCAAATTTCTTTTGAGTGATTGTAACCTACAGATGCCATAAACTGTGACAGAGTGACAGAAGTGTGAATGCTTCAAAGGTTACTGCTAATTCCACAGTGTCCTGGTTTCAGCTGGGAGAGAGTTAATTTTCTTCCTAGTAGCTAGCATAGTGCTGTGTTTTGGATTTAGTGTAAGAAGAATGCTGATAACACACTGATGTTTTGGTTGTTGCTAAGTAGAGCTTACACCAGTCAAGGACTTTCTTTTTCAGCTTCCCATGCTCTGCCAGGTGCACAGGGAACTGGGAGGGGGAACAGCCAGGATAGTTGATCCAAACTGACCAAGGGGCTATTCCATACCATATGACGTCATGCTCAGTATATAAACTGCGGGGAGTTGGCCAGGGGGAGCAATCGCCGCTCGGGGACTGGCTGGGTGTCGGTCGGCGGGTGGTGAGCGGTTGCATCACTTGTTTTCTTTTCCCTGGGTTTTGTTTGTCTCTCTCGTTCTCCTTTTCATTACAATTACTATTATTATTATTACTATTATTATTATTATTATTATTATTATTTTTATTTCAATTATTAAACTGTTCTTATCTCAACCCGTGGGTTTTCTTACTCTTGCCCTTCCGATTCTCTCCCCCATCCCACCGGGGAGGGGGAGGGTGAGCGAGCGGCTGCGTGGTGCTTGGTTGCCGACTGGGGCTAAACCACGACACACAGTAAGGGCCTAAAACACAAAAGCTCATTGTGAACCTAGGTACGTGTCCAGTGCAGTGCAATTAAAGCATTAAAGAAAAAATAAAATTATTAACAAAACTAAATTTGTGTTGGATTAACTTGAAACAAGATCCAGAAGTACCAAATCTAAATCTTGACCTGTAATCAAGTAAATCTGAAATGTGACTCACATCCTAAAATATTATATTGCATTCGAGGATAGGATTTAGATTGGGCCCCATGCAGTTATACCCAGGTCCCGCCACTGAAACAAATTGGAAAGGCCTATCTCAAAGCAAACCCGTATGTAGGAAAAAAGTAAGGTTTAGTGTCTGGGTTGACATTCACTAAAATCACTGGAAAGAATCCTACTGACTGTGAATCCTAAAAGATGATTAGCTTTGAACTAGAAGCTAATTTCCAGCTCTGCCTCAGATTTTCTTCTCCTTGGGCAAGTCATAGAGAATCTGTGCTTTTTTTCTTCATGCAGAATAGGATCCTGTTACCCTGGCGTACTCCAGAAAAACACCGTGAGTTTCTCTTCATTAGTGAGGTACCACGATATGGTGATGGAGATGTTAAAAGAAATTATCTAGTTTGGCAAACTAAGAAATATGAACGGTTGAATTTTATGATTCTATTCTAGAGTGGGAGGAACAGTGAAGGGAAAAGGCATTTACCCAGGTTGGAAAAATGATATTTTCCAGTTGCAGATGAAGACATAGCTGAAGGAGAAACAAGCGGGGACTGACTGCCAGTGTCTTGGAGGCCTCCAGTTGAATGGGAGCGCAGCCATTCCTTGCCTTCCTCCTGACTCGTCTGCCGGGATGATGGAGTATATCTGAAAAACCACAGCTGACATGCTCAAAACAACGACAAGGTGATGGTTTGGAAAGAAACAGGTGTCACATAAATACACTTCACCAGTTAGATAGAAAAAAACCCTTGGAAAGCACCAAGTCTAGTCAAGTGATTATCACCAGGGTAAAATTTACCATCTTATTACAACAGAAAAAGTGCAGGACTTGAAACCCCTTTCACCTTCATCCCCCTCCCCAAAGCAGCATGCCCTTCCTTTGAAGAGCTATGATGATAAACCATAGAAGACAGACAACTGAGTTGACAGGAAAGGACTTCAAAGCTATAGGAAGTGCAAAGGCTGATGCAAAAGCTCGGCAGCTGTATGTCTAGGATAGGGAATGGACAGACTAGAAGCCAAGAACTGTGAGTAGCCACTTACAAAATTACATCTGCCACAGATCACGTGGGCAATTGGTTAGATGACAGGAGTGAAACAGATCAACAACTCTGAAAAAGGAGTTTGCATCGGTAATGACAGCTACTCAAGGTCATATGTGTAGTCTGTCACTCTCAATGCTACTTGGCATTGTGTCCTGCCCCAAACTGGGGGGAGGGAAAGGGACAGGAAAAATCCACAGTTAGCAGAAACAAGTTATCTGGAAGGAAGAAATCTGGCAATCAAATCATTCATCAACTGCTTCCTATGGCAAACTAATAAAACAAGTGCAACTTCACACATGGGCTAAGAGGAAGAACTCTTTTGGCTGGGCTGGAAGAAGGCAATTCTGCCAGTGGTTAAACATTAAAATGTGCAGGCAGTGTGGGTCTTAACCAAGAGATATTTTTCAGCAATGTCTGCAATAGCCTGTTTCATTGAGCACAATCTCCTGCTGAGAAATGAGCACCTTCTTCACCACTGTCATGAGCCATCAGTGTTCCCCAAACAGCAGAGCAGACAGGGCTTTTGATACTCTGGCTGCAGGCTTGCAAGGCACAAGTATTTCTGCTTAGAAAGCAGATTAAATGAACATGTAAGTTCTCATGTTATGCTTGGGGTTTTGTATAATATTTTACAGCATTAAAACATCTTGTCCTGATAAAATATTTACTTCCTTTCTCCTTTCAAAAAGACAGCTATGATCTTTGCTTAGAAATGTGATAGAGCAGAGTTACCCAGTGGTTATTGGATCAGAAAGATGGCAAAATGAGAATTCAGGATCTGGGTCTTGGACTAGGATCTCTGCACATTAAATCCAACTGACAGTCTTTCTGGGATAACTGATCAGGATTATATGCCTGTAAGCTGTTTTCCCACTCTATTTCGCTTTCAGTTTTCAGCCACCATTGCAATCACACAGCCACAAACCTCAGTCATCCCATTGTGCCCTTGCGGGATCCCCTTTATGCCTCTGTCATGTCCTCCACCTTTTCCATTCTCTCCCAATCCAAAGCGATTGTTTTGAGATAATGGGAAATTTGATTAAATTATTTTTAAGGAACAGATAGTGCAGAAGACCAGAAGGTACTATCTAGTGACAACACTTCAGCACTATCTTAAAATTTCACAAAATATTATTTATCAATAACTCAGGAGATTTAACTGTGTGATTTCAGCGACTGGAAGGCTGCAGAGTGTCTGTGTGCATGCACATATACCCTTGCTTGCCAAATCTCCTTCCTGGATTAGGAAGGTAGGCTGCCATGTCTGATGAGACCAGACAAGTTACCTAATGATCCCCTCTTTTAACCACAGAGTGCAGAAGAGGGTAGATAACTTCTGTTTTCTGTGATGAAGACAGCTCTAATCAGTGGGGAATTAGTAGCAAAGTTGGAGTCTGAGTATTGCTGGATAGGGATCAAGAAGACTAGCTGGAGCAGGGCTCATTTTATACTTACAAACCTTGGGTATTAAAATGAGTATTTTCTAGTCTTTCCCTTTACTAGATCTTCAATTCAAATTGCTTGAGTGTTTGCTTTTAGAGTTCAAGTTCAGATTCACCTCTGAAATGCTTTTCTCAGTAATGTTTTCAACTATTAGTCCCACTGAATTGCAAAAGTATCTTGTTCTGTCTCTTTTAGCTCTCCAGGATTCAATGCCTTTTAAGATTCATTGCATAAGGAAACTATCCTTAACAGTATTCACTTTCCATGATATATATTGAAAGGAAATTTATTTACTAGGCAGACTTGGAAAGAAAATGTCCATTGTTAAAATCTACATTTTTTGGTTTGAATCTAAGTACCAAGAACTGTTGTAAACAGGATCAACAAAAGGAGAAAGAAAAGGAAAGACAGTGTAGAACAAGTTACAGAAAAACAGAGAAGTAGCAGTCATGCTCAAAAAAATATATACCTTAATCCCTTTTTGGGTAGTGTATTTCTGTCAAGCTGCATGCTGTTAAAACAAAAAAAATCCCTAAGGACATACAGTAAACAGGACTGTTCAGAATTACAAATTTTAAAGTCCTAGATATGTGTGCATAACAGAAGGTCATTTAAAGCTTTTTGATATATCTTCCATGATAAATCCCTGACTTATTGGAGGGGACAATAGGACATGGACTGCTACACATTCATTTTTCATCTAGACATGCTCTGGGCTGGGTCAATAGTAATTTGGAGACTGTCCAAGCCAGAAAGAAGTTGTTCCTTCCCATTTCTAACCTTCCTACAGCTTCACCCTGCAATCTGTGAGAGAATCATATGGTCACAGTATGAATCTTTATTTTTCACAGTTGCCTATGATATGCCAATAGATTTCCAAAAGAAATGAAGGTTGCAGCACCTGCTAAGAGACAGCATGGCTTTGCCAGAGCCAAATGACAGCTCTGCTTGTAGAAATATGTGCTAAATATACAGACCCTTGGCTTTCTGTTGTTGTGGGGCTTGCATAGGAAGGTGATGGTAGGGACAATGAAAAGCAGCACCAGAGCAACGGTGTTCCATATTCATGCACACATGGTGGCAGAGTGGCTGATCACTGGAGATCTATGGCTGGAGTTTTCCTAATTTAAACCCCATCACTAGAAGGGCACTCACTAGCCTTCCTTCGAACAAATGTCATTTGGGCATTTCCTCATAAAGACTTGGCAGATCGGTCCCTGACTAGCGTGGGTTGAATTTGAACTAGTTATCATCAAGTAAGTGTTGCAATGTTTTTTCCCTTAAGAGCATAATTTAGTGTCACTGTATGGATTAAATTGCAAAATGGCTTTAGAAAGTTTCTGTATTACATATCATAATCACACCTCTGAGAGCAACAGTAACTTAGGACCCTTCCTACCCAAGAAAACTCTCATGCTATTGTTGAAGGTCGTTTTCTATTGTGCCGGGGGTGCTGGAGGCCCCACTGCCATGTAACCTTGATCCAAAAAGGTAAAGGCAGTGAAGCGGCATTAACAATCCATTACCATTAGGGCTCAGACTAATGGAAGTAATCCCCTCTTACCACCAGGAAGTTTTATAGGCAATTTTACTGGTTTAATCAGGGCTCTGGGGAGAAAGCAAATGGAAGGAGAATCTTTGCAGGATTTCTGCACAGGCCCAGCTATCATGGTCAATGTAAGAGTAGTCCTCTATCAGACAGAGGACTGAATTTTCAGCATTTTGCCCCCAACATAACTAAAAGGACCAAGAATGGTTGGTAAAAGAGAACATACATGTGAATGCATGATTCATGTATTTTTTACTTCCTTACAGAGAAGAATGGGGCCTTGATGTTCCTTTATGCACCTCTAAATTTCAAAACAGATAAACATGAAGATAGTAACAAAACCAGTTTCTTCTGCAAATACTTCAAACATCCTAATGAACAATACATTTTCTAATATTACTTTAAGTTCTATGTATTTCAAAAAAATCTACAGCACATTATATAGAAATAAAGGAGCCAATCAGTGCTCCTTTAAAGTAATCCACAAACCAAATGTTATAAATCAGTCAGATAAATAGCCTAGTAGTGACCACAGGATTTTGCTAAAAAACTTTTGAATTCAGGTACCCAAATGAAATAGAAGTGAACATTCCTCAACATGAGCATGGAGTTATTGCAACTGCATAAAAGTGAATGTAGCAAACATTCACTTTGCTTTTTTAAAATACTAAATCTTGTGAAGATGCTCCTAGATTTCACATAACTGCATGAAACTATTAGCCATGGTTCTATGTAACTATTAATTCAGACCCATAACTGCCCATATCTTTTTAGTATCTGAAAGCATTTCTCCACCAAGAAGCTGGGTATGTTACTTCTACAGAAATTGGACCTTTGGTAAACAGAACTGAACTGTAACATGCAGTGATTCCATTAGGACACTACCAGCCTGACCTCAGTGCTCAAAAGATCTCTAAAGACGATATGAAAAAAGTCAGTCCTTTCCTGAAAGAAGCAACACATTCATAGAATTTGTCTCTTTGGCTCAAAACAAATACCAATACAAAATGAGGCTGAGAATATCATAATATTCCTGATGTTTTCCTTTGCCATGTCAACTGCCAAAAGCAGTCTTCTAGCAAGATGCATGCAGATGTAGGCTGAAGTTATCAAGCCCACCGTATCTCCATTCCCTTTCACTTATTTTGCACTGCTGAAACCGTCTGCAAGTTCTCTGGGGGAAATTACAGGAAGCCTTACAGTTCTCAGGTTCCTACTTGCCCTTGGTGTTGAGGTTAACTTGGGGAAGGGCCATAATGCCGTATCTTCGGGTTATATCTAACTTGCAGAGCTGTGAGGGAATAAAACAAATTATTGCAAGCTAAGAAGCACCTAAGGAGGTCTAGGGCAAGCTGGGCCAAGCTGGTATGGGACTTATAAATGCGTTTCTACAAAGGGATGAGCACACAAGAAAATCTGATACATGATGCACTGTTTCACACCTTAAAACTACAACCATCAACTATGGTGACAATTTAAAACAACTGACAGTCTTAAGGAGCTTAAGTGGATTTCAATGCACTTTCATGGCCCTCAAAACTAAACATCCTTTTAAAGTAAACCAGAGCAAGCCAGTCGTGTAATTAGAAACTACTTCCACTCAGCTAATCTTAAAATGTAGCCATTATTGCTGATGAGATCAATGTTAATTCTTACATTTCTGCATTTTTTATGCATCCTCTGCTGTGTCATTCAGACCAAGCAGAAGAAAGACACAAATCTGCAATGTCCAACAGCAATTAAGGGTTCAAAATAACATCAGTGATGTGTCCACCCGGAAAATTTTATCAATTAAAGCAGTGATATTTCACCAATTAACCCCAGCAGACAGTTTTATTTTAGAGTATAAGTACCCGTATGATTTCTTTTAATCCCTCTAAATTGTTGTAAGCTAATATACAAGTGTCCTCCCACACAGGGAGTTACACTGCTGTAACAACAGAATTAGACTTGTCTAAATAAATACTGCTAGTGCAAAACCAGCAAATGTCCTGAGGGAGATGCAAATTTTGCTGAAAAAGCAAATATTTTGCTAGTATTTACTGAACCCATTTTCTGGTTATTACAATGCAAAAGGATCTCATAGAATGACACGAAATTTGGCTGGAGTAAACTTTGATGCTGTATCAATACAGCAGTTGTCAGGGAGCCCTGTGTTTATGCCATACCATTGCTTGGTGGGTAGCCTAAAGACCGGGTGTGGGCAATGTCTGATCATCCCTGGAGGGATGTGTGGGCAAATGTAGCAGAGACCTTGCAGACTTGCTGTCTCCATGGCAGGTGACTGCTTTTTTGGAGACAGTGAAGGGCTACCCTCCTTAGCAGGAAACATAGATGTACCCTGAGATTTTGGTCTCATTTTCTGGGTTATTTCCAGTTGCATCAAATCTTTCCTAAAACTTGATGTCCCAAAGTCTTCAAGTTAAAGCTTTAACATGATAAAGTAGAATGGGATAACTACTTTCTAAGACTTACAGGTGATACTTTCATTTTAAAATACTGTGAAAATGCTTCGTCCCAGCAATGGCACTACAACCCCCTTAGACGTTGTCTCCTTTCTGCAACATAGCCTCATCATTTTCCATTTTGTATCTGTGCAAATATATCCTGCCCTGTTATATCCCTTCAGGCTAATAAACCATTAATCACTAGTCTTTGATAACTCTTTACCAACCGCTCATGCACTTTACTTTATTTCCTTCATTTGCTTGTGAGAATGTACTCTGAAACAGTGCCTAAAGCTTTACTACTTTCAGGATTTCTTATTGTGTCTAATTACTCTCCTCTACTCACAAAGCCTGTTCTCCTGCAAATGAATTAAATTAGTCTTATTTAAAAGGCGGTTAATGCCAAATCCCATGTTATCTGTTACTTAACCCATTTTGTTTAATACATTCTGTATCTTTCCAGGAACCGAGGCCAGGTGGCCTCGCCCACAATCCCCTCGTCCTCCATCCCAGCCCACCTCCTCACTCCTTCCTCAGCACAGACCCCTTGAAACCTCTTCAGTCCTAATGACTGCAGGGCTATTTCAGGCTGTGTCTGAAGCAGGGAAGTGAAAAGTTCATCAGGACCAGTAAATTGGAGTAATCTTTAACCTTTTCATTCCCTCTTAGCATGCTTGCCATTAGTGATGCTTAGCTATCAAATTGCAGTTAATGCTTCAGCAAAGCAAGGTCATGTTTATTTGTATCATCTATTATTAACTCTCTCTTCTCTTTTAGTTTTCCTTAGGCTTTCTGTGTGTAGAATTTATGTCGCTTGCTAATTGTATCTCATTTTGTGCTTCGGTCTTTCTGAATTTGCTCTATGTTACATTAGTATATCTCACTATACAGACTGCTCATTCAGTCTTTTGCAAGCTCTAGAGTGACTGAAGAAAAAGAATAAGCCTCTCTGCAGATAATTTCTTATGCCACGCCAGGCTACAACTAGTATTGCCAGAGGCATCTCAAATATAATCTGAGTTTACAAAGGAAAAAGGACATAATCTGTTGCCAAACATATCTGTCCCTAACATTGCAAACCGATGCTTTTGTTGTGAAAAAATACTTTGCTACACATAGGTTTTACTGTATAAAAGAGTTTAGAAATAACACAGCACTTGTAACAGACCTGTCAGAAAAATCAAACTGCAAAAACCCTATTGGGGCTATAATTCAATAAATGACACCATTTTCTCTAGGTACATATATTTGTTTTGAGGCCAGATCAACATGATAAATGGCTCTCTCTGGACTCAGTCATAATATCCCCATATGGACAAATCTGAAACTCAAAAATATTGCCAAAGGCAAAGTATTTGGAACCACTGAAATTAAGTCACTGAACAAATACATAAAGTATTAGTAGTGGGGGTTGCTCAGGAGCTTATGCCAAACCATTAACATTTTAAATGTAATGTTTAACATCCTCCGTATAAATATGATCTTTGGCATAAATTCATACTCTTCCACATCATCCTATTGACCTCACCATCCATATATGTAGCACTAAAAATTAGTGAAGGTTTTTGTAAGCTAACTATTAATAATTAACTTTCTAAGAAATATTGTCATATTCAGTTCATAGCACGCAATGCAAATTACTTTTTAAAAATTAAAGGCACAGTGCAAATTACAAATCACTTATGTATCAGTGTATTTTTAACTATTGTTGTTATCATACATTATATTGGTGCAAGCATGTGTTTTATAGTGTTGTATTTATTCTAGTAAGAGGTGTGATTTTAGCTGATATAGTAATACTTATGAATGCAACATGAAATCTGTGGAGAGTTTCCATCTAGATTTGGCAAAGAGTTGTGTAGGGGTTTGGTTTTGCTTGTTTTTTTTTTTAATGCTGATTCACTGAAAGTGAAATCTTGCCATGGAAAGGATTGGTATTGAAAAATCTCTGGTTTTATATAAAGGGAAAAAAGTTCTTAACATTGTATATTTTTCACATGTATACAAGAAAGATCTTTTTTCCTTCAAATAATTATGTATTTTCTAAACAACTAAGTTTAACCTTTAAAAGTTTAAAATATTTCTGGCTGACTCAGTATAATTTTCTTTTTTGGATCAAAGGCTAATGAAATATTTAATATTGACTTTTTAGTCCCCATGTGAGACAAGAGTTTCATTGTCAAATCTTGAAAATTTTCACAGGAGGTGAAAATTTCTTACTGCCTAGCAAAGTTTATTTTTTCTCTCTTGCAAAAGTCAAATAAATATTTCACACACACACACACACACAAAACACGATACAAGTGTGGATGCACCACTTTATAATATAAAATAAAAGGTAAAATATCTGCAAGTTAAAAAGAGCAAGCAGAGGAAAACCCTTTCTTGCTTTTGTTGTTCCAGACACTCAGCAGGACTGTGAGGGTCTCATCTTGCAAACTGTCTCCCTGCCAGTGAAACTGCATTTTAGTAAGGATCTGTGTAATGATTACCATGTAAGAAGCAACTTGTCAGGACTGGGCATTTTAAGGCAAGACTGGTCAGCTGAAGGCAGAGGCCCACCAGCTCTGCCTGTGCTTTGAGCTAATGGGAAGAAAAACTGGTGGCGTCCCACTGCTGGAGAAGATTTGTTAGCGAGAGGGCAGTGATACAGCTTGGGAGCTGCCAATTGCTGGGACAGCAGGTAGATCCAGCATGCAGGAGTCATTCTGTGGCTGTTTAGATTTGCCTTTAATTAGACAATTTTCCCCTTTTCTCTGGTTGTTCTGCAGAACAAGGGGACAAAAAAACTTCTCAAGATAGAAAATGTGCTTGTAAAACCTTAAAAGGCAGTTGATTCCATGTCCAATGCCTGCGATTACTTTCAGCTTTCTTTTCTTCCTTCCTTCCTTCCTTTTTTACATAAAGGACTAAGCTGCTAATTAAACAGTGTCCCTTTAGGAAAACAAGTGGAGGGTTTATTCTTTTGGCTCCTGTCCTTTTGCCTCTCACTGGTTTCGTGGTCACTATATCTATAGGCAAGCTCACCTTTCCGAAAGAGTAGATCTGACGCTTCCAGTCCTCATGAGCAGGCTCTGAACCTCCTGAGTGCTTGTTGTCAGTCCAGAGAGAGAGCCATGATGGCTAAGAGGAAGGTCAATAGACTCGGAACTGGTGTGAAGGCTAGTCATGGACTGGTAACTTGGTGTGTCCTTACTGCCCGCTGAAGAGCTGCTCAGGTTTGCAGCCCACACAAGACCACCTGATGTGAAAGAGTGCACTGAGGCGGGACTGGAAGCCAAGGAGTGACTTAAGCTTACAACATCTGCATTTAAGTCCGAAGGTTTACTGAAGAGGGGGCTGCTGCTACCACTTTGCCCACCTGCACTGCCCATGCTGCCTGTGCCCGAGGATGGCGATTCCAGGCTGCCTTGCTGTGCCAATGTGGTACTAGGGCTGGGCATTGCCGATGTGGGTTTCACACCTTCAGTACTGGGTGCAGAGGCAGCTTTACCACTTGCCTTGGCACCAAACAACCTAAATGTAAAACAAATAGCTTTAGAGAAACTGATAGCCACATTAAACATTCATGGCGTAACATCCTAAGAGCCAAACTACACATTTTTAATTACCGCTACTAAAATCATGCCTACCTAGTTGATCAATCGCATCGCAAAATTAAATTCACTTAACCGTATCACAATAATCAGGGTTTGTTTCATTAGCAACAGCTCTCATTCACTCCTGTTCAGATGTGCTCTTTGCACATACAGACCCTCCCAGAGAGAGTTAAATAAAGCACATTTTTGTCTTATTAGTGCATAAACAGATTACACTTTCACCCAAATTCAGGAATTAAGCTTTCCCACGGCTAAGTCATTAGCTTTTAAACCCTTCACTTCTCAAATCAGCTAAAATGATTGCAACGAACACTTGCAAAATCCTTCATAGTTTAATAAACATCTAAGTATGTGTGTAAAATTTCCCTCTTGTTGTTCTTTTGCACAGATGGTCATGCGGTCATCGGTCATGTAGTAACCATTCAGACGGAATAAACTGCACCAGAGCTAAATGGGCTCGGTTTGTCTCCAAGGGCAGTCATGCCAGAGGTGTATTTCACATAATTGCTTCCAGCAATTCTATAGAAGAAAATTCTACAGTGATGATGGGGAAAAAACCCAAAATCCTCTAAAACCATTGAAATAAAAGGTCATGTGATGACTTAACATTTTACTGGAAACGTTTGAAGCTGCAGTTAAGGTGCAGCTCATAAATTAATAAGAAATAAATGCAAAACTTATCGTGATGTAAAGTAAGCATGGCTAATAACATAAGAATCCATCTTACATATTACCAGGCCTGCAAAAATCAGCTGCAGCTCCCCAGCAGCCTGGAGATGCTGTTTTGGTAACTAGGCACAAGAGGGCACTATTGGCTTTTTCTCCAATAGTGCAAATGCTCCATCCCAATTTATACTTCATCCAGATTTATACTTCCAGAAACGTTACAATAGAACATTTCCAATTGAAATTTAGCTTTGCTAATGTTTGTGATGAAAGATGTAACAAAGCTGCTATGATAATGTAATGCTTGTAGCTGGAGCTGCCAACAACGTGAAAGCAAATACTCTCTTCTTCTGTAGAGCTCTTCAGTTCTCCAACCAGACTATGGCATCGCCTGTTCCAGTAACAGAATGTGCTGAATGAGGTGTCAGTCTTCCCTTTGGGGGTTTATCAGAGTATTGAGAGGGAACTTGTCATGTGCCTAAATATTCAGTAAGAACTTAGAATCATAGAATATCTAGAGTTGAAAGGGACCCATAAGGATCATCGAGTCCAACTTATTCTAGCCTTCAAACTGTTGAATGGGAATGAACCTAAAATGCTCAAAGCTCAAGGAACAGACATTTCAGGTCTGAGAAGGTCTTTAGGCCTTAGAGAAATAATTGCATTGTGTGAAAAAATATTACCCTTTTATCTTTTTACATGTGGTTCTCTGTTTGTGGCAAAATATGCCCTGAAAAAGCTTTTTGCCCAGTGCTTCAACACATTGAAAATCCCTGCTTTATATACTGCAACTTCAGGAATTCATAGAAAAGCACTAACCTTCGAAAGGTGGGTGAGGCGATATCCGGGTATTTGGATCCCGGCTGCCTAAGTCCTGGCGTGCCAGAGGCGCTCGCTGAGGTTGGGCTGGATTTGGGGGAACTGGACAGCGAGACACTCTCGGAATCAGACACGGCCACTTTCTCTTTTTCCTTATCTGTCTGGTTGATGGTGACGGGGCTGGACCGCCCGGACCCAATCTTGCTTGGCTCTCGCAGTTTGGTGGCAGCAGCACCAGCAGACTTGCTGCTGACGTTGGAGTCGATGCTGCTGGTGCTGGAGCGGTGGCCGCCCCTGCCAGGGATCCCGCTGCCACTGGATTTTGATGGGCGAGGCAAACTTCGATACTGCAGAGTCGTCTTCGAGTTCACATGCAGGACACCATCATCCTGATTCTGGGAACCGTCTAAGCTCGTTTTCCGCCCTGCGTTGGACTTCCCGCCGATGGCTGAAGATTTTGGCATCTTTCCTAGAGTCGCCGACCCGCTTGTGATAGTCGCTCCGCTTGTGGTGATTATGGTAGAAGATCCCATCCCAGACTTCTTGAATCCAAAGGACCCCGTAGCAGTTGATCTCCCAATGCCAGAGGGAGGCTTTTTTCCTTCATCACCGCTGCTTTTTCCTGCATCCGATGGAGAGCGCTGAATGGAGGCTCCTTTCAGGGGAGTCTTCACTTTTTCTGAAGCTTTTGCATCATCTGTTTTTCCTAAATAAAAGTATATTTGAAAAGGTCACTTGTGTTTAAGCTGTACTGTCTCAATATCTAATTTTAACACTATATGGTTACAATTTCAAAGTGAAAAAAAACACGAATAGAAAAATTACCCTAAGAAAACAGACCAATTTGGTCTTTAGTCCCCCATCAGCAGTAAGCAGCAGGTATGGTACATTACAGGTAAGCATTAAGTATTAAAAGCTTGAAACTCTCCTGAGAACTTCCAGTTTCATACATAGCTGGAGAGCATAGATGTAGAAAATTATCCTGAATGAACTATAAGGAATTTTTTGGGGCTTTTTTTTTCTATTAGTAGTATTTCTATATGTAAGAAATAATATTTGAAAATAAAACATGACACGTAATTAACATTTCCAGAAGTATGACATTAATTATGCATGTAGAAATTAGTGGTACTTATTGAGTTCTTTGGTTTCCACTGATTACATTTTTTTAGCTTACAACTAAATTTGTTCTGCTTTTAGTTACACAAAATTATCAGGGAGAGATTATGTTGTCATGGTATGAAACTTCTTGATCTATAATGATATCAGTTATGTGAGTTAATAGTCTTTGTCATATCCTTGATATCTTTTCAAGATTTTTGATTTTCTGAGAGGTTGTCTTCAGTACTGCGCAGACACATACTTATATACTAGATATTTCTACATAATGTTATTGTGACATTCAGAAAGGTTTAAGTAAGATATTTGCTTCTATTTTAAAAGAAAACACCCTCTTCTTATTTTTACAAACAACTTTACAGACAAAAAAAAATCCCATTTCTCTTCTATTCTAATTTGTCTTTAAGCATCTATTGTATGTATTGTTTAAGCATCTATTGCTCCTAACAAGGAACACATAACAACATAACAATGTTTTAAATTCACTCTTCAAGTGATTATGGGAGTTTTGGAGGTGGGTGGCCTAATTTGTCTTAAGGAACTAAACTGTAATAAAGAACAACACCTACAAGTCAGAACTAAATCCACTCATGTTTTTATGCAGTGCACATTTTATGCTACACAAACACATGCATACGCCAAGATACGGATCAGACTCCTACACTGAGAACGCACAGACTATTACTATATGCTTCAAAAATTAAGACCTCCGTCCTGTGTTGCGCAGTGGCTCCCTGCTCATCTTCAGCAAAACAGAAGATCCGGGAAACTTAGCTTGGCATGCGGTAACCCTTGTAGTATCTCCTTTTTAATCACTATTGCAGAGGTGTAATTTCTGCATCCATATGACCACTGATTGCAGCAAAGTTCCTCAGGGATCTTATAGACCAGAGGCTGACCAATGTTTAGCAGTTCCAAATTGCAAAGAAACAAAAGAGACTCACAAAGGATTTGTATTCTGAGGAGTTCTTTGCTAGTTACCTTTACAACTGCTTATGCAGTGTTTTGTCAGGACAGGACAAAGGTCTAGAAAACATCCTTATAAAGGGTCGATATTTCCCTATTAAAATGATGGATTAGATGGTCTTAATAATGATGTCTTCTGCCAACTTTGGATTTCTTGCTTCAAAACTATATTGCAAAAGTGGCTACTGCTTCGGAGAGGCCTTTCAGAAGGTGGTAAGAACTTATCTAACACTGAAGAAAGTGTGTAAAAAGATGTTTTTTTCACTTTCTTAACAATGGACTATTGAATACCTGCACTATCTGGAATGTGACAATTCGGCTTTAGTTCAGAAACACTCATTCTGAGTCCCCTGACTTGAATGTTAAACCTTTTTATCTCAGCTTCTAATCTTTTGCCATTTCTATGCATATGTTCAATTATCAAAGGTACAGGTTTCCTAGAGAACAAAGATAAGGCAGACACAAGTCCAAAAGTACTTTTAAGAATTCCCTAATAGAAGCTGACATCCTCAAATGATAGTAAAACAAAATGTAATCACAGTTTATGTTATGCATACATTCATGTATGATTAATAAATTACTAGTATGTAGTGTAGCAAGCTAACAGTTATAGAGATGAACAAGTTAATAGATTACAATCTTGGCTTGCAGTCATTTATGAGAAGAACTACCAATATGCTTATAGTTCCTCATGTCTGTCACACATGGTAATATCCATTAATTCTTTTTAGCCCACAAAAGATTCCTTACTGCTTATAAATGAAGTCTAAGTATAAAGCCTTAATTTTCAGTGCTGTAATCTGAACTGCACAAGTTTCCTACCCGGGGTCTTGAGTGCGCTTGTTCCTGCTTTGTGCCTGGACTGAGTTGTTCCTACTTGTGCAGTCATGCCTCTCCTCCAGGATCCGGTCTGTGAAACAGAGAGAGATGCTTTCTGCCCCCCCTTCTCTGACTCTTCAGACAGCCCCGAGGGAAGGCCTTTCCACTTGCTACTGCTGTCTACGCTGCTGTCAAAATCTTCCTCTGGTTTCTTCAGTTCTTCAGTGCTGCCCCAAGTTTCGCTGTCTGTAACTGAGCGCTTCTCCGAGTCCGTCTTCAGCTACAAGAGATTTGCATGAGAAATGGTCAGTCTCAGCATCTTCAGTATTTGCTGATTTCTTAAATCACAGGGGGAAAGGAGAATAACCATATTGATTTTTTTGTAGCAAGGGCCATGGAAACTTCCCTTCTAAAATATTAGTATCCTGGTCCCAAAAGTTTAAAAGCATTCCCATTTTGGGAAGACATTTTTCTTTTTTCTTTTATTTTCAAAAGATTTCAACTCTTTCCTTCATAGATAAACCATAATGAAGTGAAACACTATGTACTCTAACCATCAGTGGTGATACCCTCACCAGTCCTCAACTTCCTCTGAATTTTACTGCACTGAGAGGTTTTACTAAAAGCTTGAATGGGGGAATTTCTAAATATACTACTAAAATCACCTCAGTCTGGTTTCATGCCTTTTCCTACCCAAATCTTCCACTGACCAAATCAGGAATATTGCTCCAGCAGCATTGAGTATGTTGTGCTACTATTGAGCAAGGATAACATCTTCAGCAGAATTATCAGTGCTACAGCTAATGGCTTTTCTACTGGTTTGTCTCCACCAAAACAAATTGTTTCCCACAAGAAACTCACTCTAGCTATATCAGCTAGCAGAGCAGCTAGAAGAGAGACTTATGCAAGCAGTACCCACCAGCAGGGTGAAGGTAACCAGCTGGGGTCACATTAGCTCCAAAACTCAGACCCATGTGGAAGATGCCCCAGCGAGGACCTAACAGCAGCATCTGCTTTCCCTGGTGTGTGCCGATAAGGGTGTGCTGCAAAACGCAGCCCAACAAGACAGACAACGCAGAAGCTTTGAAAGCGGCTTAAATAGAAACATTGGAGACTGACCCTACCCTCTGTGTTTGACACGACTCGCGTTCTTTATGCTGACAGGCTGTTCGTTGTAACCCTTCCTCCTGTGTTTTCCTGCAGCCTCCTGACCTCAAGCCTTATTTGCACATCATCATCTCACCAGCCCTTCTTACCTCTGCCCCTCTTTAACAGCAAAAAGTGGTGCTGCTCTCAGGTATCACTCTTCATTACTTTTGCCTGATATAACCACAGCCCTATCCTCATACAGCCAACCTAAGCGGGACTGCAAACTGGATCACATTCAGGGGAGGGCTATTTATTATTCTGTGTTGCCACAACTCCTTCTCCACAGAGACCCCTCTGTGCCTGTTTCCTAGGCACTGCTGTCATAAGTAGGATTAATACTGATTAGATGACCGACAGAATAATCAGTTGCTGTTTACATATTTGTCATTTGAGGCGTACAAAATGCAAAATCCCTCTGCACTTTCATAATTTCATATGTGCTTTGGGGAAGTTAACACAGATTTTGGGTAAGGATTGATGGGAAAAGAGCCCAAGCAAACATCTACACAAATATTGCAGGGTCCTTCAGAAGAGAGTTTTCATTAGTGTTATTGTTAAAACATGTGTAATGCTCCCAGAACTTTTCTCATAAATGAATGGTTATAAACACATAACTATACATTTTCAAAGCAAACTGCATAATTTCCAAGAAATGACAAGTATAATACTTTCTAAAAGCCTCCCTTCACCATTATGGGATTCAAGAAGCAATGTTAATTCTCTTTTAATAAGAAAACAACAACAAAATACGCAATTTCTGCCTCAGGCTATAGCCAGCTTGCACTGCTCCAATCACTTCAAAAGACTGCAAAAGGGATCTCTGTGTTGCATGAGTATGTCTTACACCTGGAGAACAGCTGGCAAAATACTTATATATTCTGTTCATCTCAGCTTCTGACTGAGATTGCAGGCTAGCATAGAGTACAGTGCGTTCTGATTAATCTGCCTGGTAAAGGCAGACCTGAAGAAGGTCTGTTCCTAGCCTTCGTAACATAAAGCAACTTTGCCAGGAAAGCAACATTTGAACACAGCTGCATCTCTGTCTATCACCGAACAAATTGCAAATAGTATCTGGTTGAGCAGCTAGAACATGAGATTACTCGAATGAAAAACCCGCAAAGAATTAAATAGCCTGAGATTTCCCAACCAAGATGATGCTGCTGATGGTGTAGTGGAACAAGTAAGCCAGGCCATCACTGTTGATGTGAAAGGGAAGAGGCTGATCTCCAGTTAGCAACCATGGGAGACCCTGATGGGGTGGGAAAGACAATGGTAAGGGCTGAAGAATGCTGGCATCTGTGCGAGTATCTTTGCATGAGTATGACATTGGTCTGAAATCTGTCCTGCTGCAGATTAAGTAATCTTCATTCCCAAAGTAACTTTATTTCCCCATTGTCTGGAGGAAATGGCAAATATGTGGTTTTTTCCTGTTGACAAAGTCTGCCACAATGTACATCTACACAACAGATCTCTGAATTGCAGGCACTGGCTGTCTGCAGGAGTCTAAATGGAATTGGGAATGTCAGTCTTGTGTCCTGAATACTTGACATTAAATCACTGGAGGCAAGAACACTTGCCCTATGCTGAGTGTTCAGTCTTGAAGTTCCCTGCTTGTAAACAGGAGATGACATAGCAGAGAGCACTTTTCTATTGGGACTAACTCTTCTGTTTTAATTTCTTTTTTGGGGGGAACTGAGTCCTGCAAGCATTCTGTATTGTCTTTTTCATCACTTGCAATTTTGAGGGGAGCTGGGAAGAAATACTAGGATCTCTGGCACAAAGGCTTTATACACACACACACACACACATATATATGTATATATAGATATACACATATATACATATATGTACACACATACATATATACACACACACACACATATATATAGCTATTATGTATATAGCTTGTGGCTGTATGCTGCTCAGAACTCTATTTTGACACTATGCATTGTCAGCTTGTGGGCCCATGGGATACTTTCATTCCCAGACCTAACTGGGGAGAAGAGAACCTCAGCCACCTCTTTTCTCCCAGTGGAGAGAACAGGGAAAGGACAGTACAGCCTATGTATTTCTTCCTTGATGTCAGCTCATGAAAGACGAAAACTATCTTATTTTAAATTGTGCTGTCTGTTGAAAGAGATACTCCAAATGGGATGAAGTGAGTAGAAATCCACCCATCACAGATCCAGTCATATTGTAGTTTTTTGTGTTAGGGTACAGCAGGGGCTGGGGGCTTCCTGGAACTAGGACCAGTGGGGGTTCCCCTAGGGCAGGCAGGGCAGGGTCTCACCAGCCCGCACCTTCAGCAGTGGGATGTGCCCTGGCAACAGGGCATCTGAGGCATCAGCCCATCATGGGTCAGGGTTGAGTCAGTGGAGTCCGTGGGCTTCTTGCACACAAGTGTGATAGAGGAGTTTGTAAAATATGAATATTTCGTTTATTTCAGAGGCTTTGATACTAAACTTTTTTCTTTGTTATCCTGCACGCTTGTGGGGTGTTGCAAGAAATGGCAATGAAAAGCTACTCACCTGGGCATGAGTGTTCTTCCTTGAAGAGGCAGTTATATTGGAATAAGAGCTGACAGATGACGTGGTATTCAAATCATCCGTGCTGAGGTTGTCAAGAGTATCACTGAGGCCACTACTAACTGAGCTGCTGTCATCCCAGCTGCAGAGAAAGGAGCACATCTACTTTACATACTGCGTGTCAGTAGGCAGAAAGCATCTCAAAATCAATAGATGCGATTACTTCAAGAGGTTTACCAGAAAATTTTCAGTAACATTTCCTAATGTAGAATGAATATTAGTTTTCAGACTTTTTAATTAATTATTCACTCACTGTCAAGTGGTTGGTTGTTCAATTAATGAAAGACCCAGGTGCCTTTTAAAAAATTAACATCAGGTCTAAGCAAGCACTAGTGTAAGTCATTAAAACAGGCTGTTTCATGCTTCATTGCAATCACATTCAGTACACTGGCAGGGAAATCCATTAAAACCTACCTGGTATTGCTAGCCAAAGCATTATTAATAGCTTGGAGAACACCTGATGGATTTCCAGGCTACAGAAAAATAAAAGGAGTATCTCTTCTGCAGCCTAATCAACTGTCAGCAGGAAGCCAATATTTCCAAAAGTTTTATTTTCTTATCTTCAGCCTTTTTCCAGTGGGTGCAATGTCACCAAAATAGGATTCCCTGACAATACAGTCACTAGAGTTGACAGAGAACACATTATACATCTCTGAAGAAATGCAGGCTGTCAACTCTTCTGCTTTGGGAGATTGAGGCAGAGGATGCAAATAAGAAAAAGACTACTCTTATAGAAATGTCATTTACCTACTCTCACAAAAGCCTTGCTTTTGCATGGAAGGGAGGTTAATCTGTGTTTCTCAGACCTTTCTCTACACAATCGCTTCTCCATGGTGTTACATTATGACTCTTAGCTTATTGCCATATACAGCAGTATACTCCCAGTTTTTCTGCATCTCCACCTGTTAATCTTGTTTTGGATTATTCCCAGGCCACAGAGTTTGAAAAATATTCACCTTATCACTTGCAGTGGGATCAATCTCCTATAGTTTTAGCTATATAAAAGTTAGGCATCTCATTTAAGCTATCGATCTAGGTGCCTTCTCTAACCAGTACAAAGAAGCAGGGTCCTCTAAAAGGTAATTCATCCTGGCTTAAAATGTCTCAGGTTTGTGTGATGAACTGTCCACTGAAGGTGCCTCTTTATGCCTTTCCCTCTCCTAGAGAGGAGAGGGTTGATAAAGCCTGTTCTAGACACATAACTTCTGGAGGGACAAAGCTAGGTGACATGTTTATGCATGCTGCTAAAGTTCAAAACACAAGAGAGAGTACTTAACACCCTTGTTTTGCTGTAGCCTACATCATGAGCTGCCTTTTACAAAAAATCTAAAATTCAATCCCACAGTCAAGTTAAAGCTCAATACTATTGCTACTAGTAATTCAGAGCAAACAAAGAAAATATCTGTGAAACCTTATTTTACATGTGGTGTTTTGGGAGATTAAATTCACTTGTCCACTTCTTCATGGAAGGCTTTAGAAAGTCATAATAGCAGTGACAGTGAACTGCATGGTGCAAAATGTGTGCTGATGCACCAGAAAGTTCAGTGCACTAGTCTTGTATCATAGCAACTGCAGCAAGCATTACCTTTGTTTTGCGAAAGGTAGAAAATCACATTAGTAAGCCAGCTCAGTGACAAGATAAACATATTTCAGAGGGCAAGAGTGGATTACAGTGCTGCACTTTCCACCATTGAGTACAATGACTACAAATAAATATGTCTTCTGCAACATTTCCAGGTAATATACACACGAGTGATTTAATAATAAAATTTAATATCTAAGCAATTATAGCATCATACCTTATAGGTTGTAGATTGCCCACATTCATTTAAGAACCATCTCTGACGCACTAGTCATTTATACTTTCTGTATTTTTCACTGTCTAATGTGATATGGAATTTCATTGATGTTAAAAGCCATTATTCAAATGCTATATACCACATGGGAATATACCTTGTATAACAGTGTTAAGACTGAGAACCTTAAAGATGGATAAAAACATAGATAATATTAAATGTGGTTAGGTTTTAGAAAAGGTAATATGCCCTCATTAAAAGACACTTTAAAAAGGAAAAAAAAATCATAAGCCAGATCCAAAATGAGATATATCAAGTACTTTCACATGCAACATGAACTTTCAATGTATGACATTCATGTCAATTAATACTTGACCATCAGTTTTCTGAGTCTACCCTAAGACGCTGGGGACCAAGATCAATGTTTAATTCTGTTTCTCCATGTTTGTTTGTTATTTTATTCTATTTTAATTTTTGGTACTTCATTTCATGCCCATTTTTGTCTGGAAGAAGATTTAAATTTTCTAAATTCTGAAATAGTTAAGCCCATTCACAAAATATAAACATGTTCTCTACAGCTGAAGTTTTTGGGCAAAAATGACTATGACCGTGTTTCCTTTCTATTATGGCTTCTCTGTGGTGTTTCACACTCATCATACCTCACTCACCAGTGGATTATTAGTGGGTTCTGGGAACACTCACGGCCATCTTGTAAGATATATAGAGGATTATTTTGACACCTCCACTACTGACCTTTCAGAGTCATTGCTATATTTGTCTGGATTTTTTTTCTCTTATGATAGGTGCTCAAGATGTTTTCTAAATTTCAGGGCTTTCATACCACCAGATTCCTGCTAATATTCAGTATGCCTGTAAAAAACAGGAATATCCCAAACCCCTTTCTTTCCTGTATGGCATTTTTCTGAGGACTATTAGAGAAACTGATTCCTACTTGAAAAAAACATTTTGTACCAACATTTTGAAAATACATAGTAAAAATGGAAAACTCCAACAAAACAGACCATATCAGCCACCCTTTTGGCAATGAAGATCGTTGTTCTGTGCTCATTTTAGTGCATTGTCCAGAGTTGGTTTAACTTGTTCATGCAGCTAAGTCTTTTTATCTTTCAGTACGTGCTGTTTCCACCTTTTCAGCCCTCTTTCCCCATGTCTAGATAGTATAGTTGCTATCAGATGAGTTAATATAATTTTTGGATAACGAAGATGCCTTATTTATAATTTGGAAAAAAATATTGATGATTCATATTAATTTCTCCTTTAAACTAGCAAATGTATGACAAACAAATCTGGTAAAATTGGATGTGCATCACCTTGAGATTGAAAACCCAGTCTTGGGAGTCTGCAGCAAATTCTCACTGTAATTTTTGTTCTCATTCCTCCTACCCCTCATCAAAACAATATTCATTGTCAAACTGTACCTAAGGGACTTAATATAGGCTTTTAATATACTGGCTAAGATTCAACTTTCATTTTCATTTTATCTCTCATTTACTTTTCTCTTTTTCATGCATCCTACAGAGTTTATGACAGGTCAGCTTAGCACTGCTGCTTATTAATGCCTGACACCACTCACTTCCCTTTTCAAAACCATGTATTAGCTACTTATAACATTGGCAAAATTTGCTTTTTTTTTCCTTGTTGGGTGTCAGCCTCAGGTCAATTTCTTTAAAGAAAATGTCAGCAAATGCAGTTCATCTATCTTGGAGACTGAGGCTAAGAGAAAAATGCCCTGTTCTGATAAGTTCTGGCAGCCTTTTCTTTGAGAAAAACCTGGATCCCAAGAGGAACTGGAGAAGAACCTTGAAATTCAGCAAGCCATAATCTTCACATTAAGGATGTGTACTTTGCTGTTTCTAAGAGAAATCCTCTCAAATCTGGATAATTTATAAATCTCTTCAAAATCACTGTTTGCATATGCCTGACAGATTTTTTTCAGCCAACTGGCCAAAGGTTCCTCCCTACCCAGCAGCTCAGCTCAGCCTGCCGTGTGTTGCCTAGTTCTGGGTTCAAATCAGCAAACGGAGAGCAAGCAAACAGCCCAGCAGTCGCTACTCTCATTGTGAACGTATGTAACAACACAGTTTTTGATAACACAACCACATACTATTTTTTCTCTAGAAACGCTTCATTAATTCAGTGCTTATGAGGTCTGCTCTAGGGATAAATCTGAATTTTGCATTAAAGTAAGCTGCCTACTGTCATTTTTCAAAGAAGTTGAAAGACTTCTGTAACAAAAGGGACTATATGAAGCATGATTGAAGCCCCTGGTGTACCAGACTCCCTGCAACTTGCAAGATATTAGGTGACTGCTTTAACCAACATTTTTAACAAGCTGGACACCAGTAAAGAGCTTCCAAAGAAAATTAGAAGCACCTGACTTGCAAAGATGTAATGCATGCAAATGTGTGCTTTGAACCTATAGTTTGCTCCAGGGGTATCTCAAAATTTAGGTTACCAGCAACTCAAACTGTGTGTCAAAAAACAGCAGCTATTTTTGGCTACTTTACTATTGCTGTACCTCAGCTTTCCATCTGTAAAATGGACACAATACATGCACAAATGAGTTTGAAAACACAGTCTCTGATAACTGTGGATACTCAGACACTACACTAAAAAACACCTTAAAAGCCCCCCTTTCTCTTTAGAAAAATGTTCAAATGGTATATGATAAATAAACATAACGGGCCGCACATGACAAAGAACAAGGAATACACAAAATGCCAAATAACTGCTTTAAAACTGAACACCCTCAATCTACACATTATATAAAATAAGGACTGTAGAGTCTGGGGGATGCTGTTGACAAACCATGATTGCCTGAAAATGTATGTGCGCAAGAAATTTGAATTAAGGTTACACAGGCAACCCTTTTGTTACTTCTGAGTACTTTTACAACCTCATTCAGTTCTTTTTACACAGCATGAGTAGCATTCAGCTTTATCAACTTTATAATTCTGATAATTATTCCACCACTTCAGCCATACACAGGGCTGAATCTGAGCAGGGGACCTGTACTGCAGTAGGAATGCCCCTTCACCTTGGGAGCTAGAAAAAGCATGTGACAGGTACCAAGGGGTGCCTTCCCTCTGATCCCCTGATTAGATTTATGGCCACTGTGTTACAACCTTTGTCCAGAAACATACGCTCTTTGAGTTTGCCCAGACTCTTCACAGTAACGTTATCAATATTTTTTCTGCTTAGCAAGATCTGTGTTTTTCTTTGATGCACTAGGTGTGCCTATGAGATTATTTGCACTAGCTAAAACTCGTTCTCTAATTCTAGCCTGCATCTTTCAAATCTGAACAGTTCTCGCCCACTTTGGAGGAAGAAATAACACTTCTGCTGGAGAAGACTTCCACATTGTCTCTAATTGCTGAAGGTGGCTATGAATATTGTACATATCCCAGTGCTCCACAAATTGCTCCAAATGCTTCAAGCAAAGTTCCAGCTCCTTGTTCATATCAAATACTCCATGAAGTTGAGGAATCCACAACTTGCTATCTACACAATTGGTTAGTCTCCACTATCACTCTTTGTCTCGCTTTTATTAGTATGCGTTAGTACTGAAAAGATCTCTCCATAATAATCCTCTCATTGACCTTTCTACCACATAGTTGTTCTAGAAATAGCAAGGTGTCTGAAGTCAAAATACCCGGAGCTTAACATCAGTGTGTAGAGTTGAACAGAGATTATAAATGTATTCCCACAAGTATTCCCTCAAACGGAAAGATAAATTGCACTCAGCTGTGCTCATGACATTTGTGTTTGCTTTCCACAAGTATTTGGTTTTCTTCACTTGAAAATAATCCAATTCTGAGTTCACACGCTGGAGTATATGAACCAAATGAGGAATATTTTCAATGGGATAAGACATTATTTCACACAGCAGGCGGGCAAGCAACAGAGCTCTAGGGCAAAGATGCAATGAAACAAGCCAGATAATACTTGATCGTACCCTACATAACGAAGACCTGCAGAAATATGCAACAAATTTTTCTAGATGTTTTGTGTGATGGCTGAAAATACAAAATGCAATGCATTGGGAGAGCAATGAATCCTGAAGGCACATGACAAGAGGAAGTGGTACTAACAATCTGTGTTAGCTCCATGGATACCTAAAATATCCTCCTTTCACAGTACTTGTTTCAGAAAATCAAAGCAGTCTCTAATTGCAGATGTGACACGGCAGAGCGCCCAACCACAATGATTGTTCCTTCCACCCTTCCTGTTTCTATTTTCAGCATTTTCCTACAAACCCTTAAACTTGCCAGCTCAGTGAAGTCCACCATACTGATAAGCTGGGTCAATGCCTGGAATTTGTTTCAACATTAGCGTACTTCATTAATTTTTGAGAGCACCTCCAGCCAAAGCGGCCTAAGTATGCAAATGAAAAAGCTTTTCACAAGCAGATCATCGGACATATGAAGGCAACGAGACTCCAATCAATGTGCTATTGAGTCTGCTGGAAAAGTATGGTTCCTTCAATGCATCCAGCCCTTGGCATAGTTTGACAAGTTGCTGGCATTTTTTTCTTTGGTTCATTACCCATTTTTGCAAGCAGAAGCAGGAACTACAGGTTGTAGAACACAGCTCTAGAAAACAAAACCAAAACCTTTCCTCTTAAAGCATTCATTTAATCTGAATAACTGTCCTATCTAGGGAGGTTTGTAACTCTGAATGAAAAATAGCATTTTATTTGTCACATGCTTTGTACTGCACATGAAGGGCTTTAGACCACAGTAGTAGACCTATGATCCTTGCATGTCTTGCTTAGGAATGAGAAATCCTTAGTCACATTCTTGCTAATGCCAATGGAACTTACATATCCCCAGGGACTTGTGTATGGATTTGGGATTCAGGGAATCTGAACAAACACATTTAGCAAAACAACCTTTACTTGCTTTTTATAGCAACTCCGAGCTTTCAAAATGTGAAAACACTTTTAAACACTTCTAAATCGTTCATTACCATAGCGGGTACATACAGGGCAGTGCCCACGTGTATTTCTGTTGCTGGGGGGCATGGACTTAGAGGACAAATAAGATGACTGAGATCGTGACAAAAGAGTAACATTTGGGGCTAAATGGAAACTTAACTCCTGGGTGTGTGTTTGAGGATCTACAAATCCATACTAAGAGCAGATCAAAGATGAGCAGTGAGGTGTTATCCCTTCCTCTGGCTGCACACAGCTGGCTGTTTTATGTTAATGAATCCTCCGATGATGCAGGTCTCCATTCCCCTCTCTTAGAGCCTCTGGATGTCTCTACACAATTCTTCACAGAAACAGTAGGGTATGAGAAACACAAGCAATTACTTTGATTAGTATAGCCTACTTCCATGTTNATAGTGCCCTAAAAAAGCAAAATCCCCAAATTTAGCCACCTGTGAAGTGAGCAGCTACCTGGAGTGTAAGACAATTGGTGTCAGTGATGCACAAGGCATCTACATTAAATGTGAGTTAGGAAATCAAAGGCTGGCATTTAATCCCCTAGGTAGTCAGCAGACAAAGGCAGGTACATTCAAAGGGTAAGCAGGAAAGACTGGAGAGATATGAGCAAAGTAGAGGACTTAAACTAGATGCCCACAGCAGAAAGCTTGAACTTAGTACACCTTTCCTTACTCTACTCATACAAGTTAAGCCCTGCAAGAGGAAGATAGAACTCGTTGACCATCAGTCTGTGCTTAAGCTAGTCCCATACACATAATATCCATAACACAGGGAACGCAATGCATAAATCAGCCTCCACAACACATTCCATGGATGTGGACGTTGCTTCTCTACAGCACACCAGTACAGTGAATATTAACATGCAGTCCAGGCTGCTGCCATGAACCATCCTCTCTGACACCCATATTTCAGGGCATGTTTCAGGGGAGTAAGGCAGGATTCAGCCTAAAATAAAGACTTTACAGCTACTCCCCTAATTGACTTTTGAGAATAGAAACGATCTCTTAGCTCATTAAGAGGAAAAGATAAGAAAATAATTGGACTGTTTTACTCAAAGCAACTCCTCACTAGTGTGCCAATATATCAGCTGGCAAACTTTCTCCTTCAAAGTTCAATTCATCATGAATTAATCCATTTTAAATCTTTTAGTCTGAGCTCAGCTGCTCATTATTCATAAACCAGCTACACTGACCCTTCACATACAGATTCAAGATGGCACAGAGTTCATAAAATCAATACTTTGTTTCAATCCACAGACTGCGAGAGCCAAAGCCCAAGCCCTGAATCAAACCAGAAACTTGCAGGGGCTATAAATTTCATTATAGCTGTTCTATCCTCATAGCTAAACAAAAACATAGCCAGCTGGACTCATACTTCACCACGTTTTCCTCAGCAGGTGTAATGCATTACCTGTCATACCCAAACAAGGCAACCACTGAAGCGTTAATCCTGAATTACTGTGAGGTCACGGATAGAAAATCATGTCATGTACATTTTAGAATGGATTCATTCAACATATTCTAAGGAAAATTGTTTACAATTAAAAAGAATAGCAATGTATTTATGCACCTGCTTTCATGCAGTATCACTTTGGGAGGATTTTTTATTTCACGTTTGAAATTTTTTTTGTAAGAAGATCCAATTAGAAAATTATATCCTACTACAGAAATTACTTCTAGCCCAGGAGCACAATTAGAGCAAAATGCATTTTTGCAAGGTCAGTGTATTTCCATACTTCTTCTTCCAAGCATTTAATAAGTGTTTTAAGAGATAATTTGGTTTTAGAGCCTGCAGGAAAAAAAATGAATTGATGGAAGATTTACATTTCTTGTGATAATTATACATACCTTGCAAAACCTGCATACCTACACCTCAGGATCAGGTCTTTGCCAGAACCCCTTCTGGTTTCCACTTATTTCTGAATACAATGCTTTATCTGACATGATAGGGACAGCAGAAAGTCATTAACTAGCTCTAAATTCATAACAGAATGTTTCAACAACCAGAAGGAACTTTGCAAAATGGAATTTAGGGAAGTATTACTTGAATAAAATAATAAATATCCAACTAGAAAAGATATTTTGTTTCTGGAATGTACAGTTCTTTTTTTGCATGAGGCAGATAAACAGCATCCATTTTTAATTACATTTGAAACAGTCTATGGAAAATAGCAATATATGGGCCGAAGCAAGATGTAAGGAAGTAATTCCATCAAGTTTGATGACAATATCGTAACAAACCAAGGGAGAAAAGCTTTTGATGGAATTATCTTCCCGCTGCTGTTTGTTATGTTTTTAATACACTGTTTGGATCCAAGAGATGTTTAAATTTTTCAAATGCGGATTCAGACAAGTTAATTAACATCAGTTGAATGGACATAAATAAACAAATTACAGTGCCTACACAGTTCTTCAGAAGATACAAAAGCAATATAAAACACTATTCCTTGCTACCTCGTCACTTCAAGAAGTAAAAATGTCATTCTTTACTTTATATTATGGTCAATTTGCATCCCCAAAAGTGAAGAGAGAAATGAGATCCCCCAAGCATAAAGAAACATCTCATGGGATCCACATTTGTATTTGAAGGAAAATCATACTGAAACCAGCACCTTAAACACCCTGAGATAAGCAGAATTTGCCGTTCACCTTTGCAAAGTGCCAGTCAGAGCTTCAGCTGGGAGGGAGGTACTGAAAAATCAAAGCTCTTTGCTCAACCTTGTCTTTACAGTATGCGAAGAAACCAAACAGATCCTCCTGACAATTGTTCAGAAGAGAACTCTTCCCGGTAATTATTTGCCTGATGTCAAAGTCCTGATCTACTGGTAACCTCTGCTGTGCATAGTCTCTCACATTTAAGAATATTTGCTGCTAGAACTACCTGTCCTATTTTTGCTTACATGCAGAAGCAGGGATTTATATTTCCTGCTTGCAACTGATTAAACCCAACCTGAAGGAAAAAAACTTACATAACTATGTTAGCAGAAAGATGAGAAGTAAATCTCTGTTCATTCTGGTCATGATACTCATCCTATAACTCTCCATGAAATAGCAACACTTAAAAACTGCAGTTTTATGCAGCTTTGCTGTTGGGATAAAGCAAGGTTTGGAGTTGGTTTTGCCTTGTGAGAGACATTTGTTACCCCACATTGTCCTTTGCTGAAGATGGAAAGATGTGGCAGGCAGAGACTAAATCAAAATTGTTATATTTCATTTGTAATTTCATGCTTTCTTTTTTTTTTTTTAAAATCATCCTTTACAACTGTAAGCTGAAAGTAACAACTTAGTGCCAGACACCTCCTATCCTTATCACCTCGTTGCAGCACTCCCTTATAACCTACCTACCTGTAGCCATAACGTGGTTGCAGAACTCACGGCCCTGCACTGCCATCTGAGGAGTGGGGAGAACACCCCGGGAGTGGGACACCTCTCACCACGTGTGAGCACAGTCAGAAATTCAGCCTTTCTGAAAGCATGGGATGAATTTTATCTTGGAAGTAACTGGAAGCAACGGGCTTCCTCCCACACACCCTTGTTCAATGTAGTTTTTCCCTGCAGGTCTCAAGACAAGGTCTGGTTTGTTCAGTTTAGCAACAAGTTGCAACTGTGGGAAAAGCTGCTAGTTTGATGCCTAAAGGGCTTCTTAATAAAAATCTTCACCCTTGAAACTCTTTGAGATCTTGATCCACACAAATATTTTCAGATAACAGGGCAAGCCTATTATCTGAAGCCTAATAGGCTTACTTGCTTGCAGTCAGCACCACAACAACAACCTGTCTGACAAAGGACAAGTTAAGTAGAACGCAAAGCTGTTTCTTCTCATGGTTTTGTTTGCCAGGACTGCCACTCACACTTGTTGCTCATTTCCCAGATTTTGCTGAGTAAAGACCCAGATTACTGCTTTAGCAGAAAGTAGAAAGAGACTTTCTCCTGCTTCTGCATGACCTGATTTTTAGCATCATTTTGTAAGAAATGAAGTCTTCAGTGCTCATACTCTCTGTGCATCTGGTCCTTAGGCCCTTGCTCTTCACTGCTGCTTGGGCAAAACTGCTGGCTGACTTTAATCAAACTTTACAGAAAACATAAAGGCTCAAAAAATTATAGTGTGTAACTCTCATGAAAATACAGAGCCATGTGAAGAGGCAAAGCAGAAGTCTCTCCGAGAGGAAATGTGCAATATGAATTAAATATATCAAACATACATGATTCTATACACAAAACCAGACTGCTTAAAAAGAAAAAAAGGTTCATCCAGTTTATGCATATCTTTATTCTCTTTTTAATAAATAGGTTCATGGAGCATTTTTATTCAGTTTTGAGATTTGGAGGGGTTTTTTCCTGATTTTTAATTCCTTCTAGCCTTTTCCCTCTGCTGAGTTTAGAAAACACAGATTTCAGAACCAAACTTACTTGCAGAAGTTTAGTCATCCTAGCATTTATTTGATTTTTTTTTCCAATTCCCCAAATGTTAAACATTTTCTTGTTATGCACTGAAGAGTTATTTGGGCATTTAGATTATTGACATTGTTTAGTTTTAGATAAATTCTGTTTAAAGAGTTCAGTGTTATCTTTAATCCTGACTTGTGCCAGGTTTTTGCAGCAATTCTAAATGCTATTCAGTTGCACCTTATGTTACATTGCAACTTTTCACATGGTCATTAACAGCAATCATAGATCCATAGGATTTTGATTCTGCTCAGAGATCACAACTGGGATCAATTCTATCACTGAAAGTTTCCAGAGGTATATATTTTTCTTCCATATACCAGTGGTACCCAATCCTTCTTGGTCCCATAATCTGTTGAAGAATCCCCGTGCCATGTGTTTAGCATCTTGCTAATGAGGGCAGAAGCAGCTCATTTATGGAAGAATTACTTCAGGCCTCAACCTAATCCTTATCCAATTTTTAGGAGTCTGGAGAAGAAAGGGTTGTAGGAAGTGAATTGCAGGCCAGGTAAATTGCCCAGGTTTCTGGACTGTGATAGGGTAAAATATCATTGATATATGGAAAACTCTACTTAATATTGAACAAACCCATCTTTTTCTAAATTGAAGCATCTTCAATGAAATTTTATACCATATGCTAGTGATGAAAAAATGTATAGATAACAAAATAATAAAGGATAACATAAAATGGATGCTTGAAAAAAAACTTTAAAAAGACTTTTTTTTCCTTAAATCAAACATATTTCAGTTTCTCTTGTGACAACTTAAAAAAACATTTCACTCACAATTTCATGGAAAACCACAGCTAAAATATTCCCTTAAAAAGAAACGGCAAATTTTGATCAAATCTTTATAGATATGCAACAAACAAGAATAACTAATTGTGATATTCTAAGCATCCTAAACTTTTCGGTATTCTTCCTAGTACAGTGACAGATGTTTCCTGAAGGCATTGCTGCATTCTGTTTTGTAAACAGTTTCCTTCAAAAAAGAAGAACCCAAAGCCTTTAGAAAGTTGTAGTCCTTCTGGATAACAGAGGGGTTTTTTTTGGCTGTTTTTAGCTTGAAGTTCAGAGAAACAGCACATTAAAAGCACCCCTTTCAGCTGAAAAGGTGGCAGCACTGATGTATCTCACTATGAGTTCTCTTTCCAAGGGATGAAAGTACCGAAATTACTATTTATTGCCAGATTGACTGAAAGAGAAAAATGGTGCTCATGGATTCAAGACACTCTTGACACAGCTTGTCAGCATGATGTGGATTGCAGGTTTTAAAAAGGGGACCCATTTTAGCCTCTAAGCATCTTCAGCAGGAGAAAAACAACACCTGATATCCCTGTAGGCACATAAAGAACTGCCTGAGTGGATTTACTCCCCTAACATGTCAGGATCTATCAAATGTTTAAGGAATTTGGTTCTGGCTGTTTCTCAGGGATTCTGGGTGACTGGGGAGTGCACTGAGGTCAACACCAAGGGGCAGAAAGAGGATTTTGTGGTGGGACCAAACAAGAAGTGGTGAATGACAGTGACAAAAGCCCTCTGGCTGGTCCTCCCCAGCCCACCACAGCCATGCACGTGTGCTTGAGGAATGGTAGCAGCAGATACAGACAGTAAGGGGAGGAGACTTTGGCACTTGAGGAGCCTTGTCTATCTCCTAGGGCATACATGCCAGGCCCACTGCATCCTGCTGGAGACACAGTTTTCTGCCAGGCACTGGTGGCAGGGTCCCTCCAGGCAGCTCACTTTGCTGCATAGGACACCTCATCTCAGAGCCAGTTCAAATATCTCTCAAAAATGATGATTACATTGGGACTGCAAACAAGACACTTTTTAAGTGCAACTTATCCTTGCAACTGTGTGAATTTTTAATTAACTTCAGTAATATGAAAAGAAGTTTGCTTTTTATTGTTACCACCCAAAAACCCCAATGCCAGGGGAGCTATGAAAGTGGGGAAGTGAATCTAAAATTATGAGGGAAAAAAGAAAGAATGCATGTACACGGTTTTTTCAATGCAGTTTTTCCACGAGAAGAAGAGAAAAAAATACTGTAATGGATAGGCATGAAGCCTGCAGTTCTGCTGGAAAGAGAACAGAAAGGACTAGAGTCCTTTTCACCATCTGCTAGGAGAATGAAGAATGAAAATACTCATCTGCAATGTTGCAGAATTAGGATGCAAGAAAGACATCAAAAGACCAGACAGCAAGGGACTGTAGAAATATGATGGATTGCAGTGGAGAGGGACACCAAGCTCAAATCCTGCATGAAAAAAGGATGGATGTTACCTACAAAGGTCAGAGCTCTAGACACTAGCAGGGAGCAGAGAGTTTGGAGAATTGAATTGCTGCATCGTCTCTACCCTAGACACATACAGCTGAGACAAAGGGCACTACAGACAGCGGCACACAGCCTGCAGCAAAAATCCTCCCATACAATTCTAGCAGAGAAAGTCTGTTGTCTTTACCTTATTCAAGTACTTTGTGTACTTACTTTTCACCTGAAATTACCCTGTTCTCTCCCATTTAACCTAAAATTCAGATAATCTTTTCTCTCTGATGGACCACATAAAATTATCAGAAGCAGAGGAAATTAAAGGGCAGAGGGTATTGCAATAGTGAGAACATTGCTATGGCAGGCTGGAAACGCTAGTGTAAACTTACCTCTTAAAATCCCCAACACGTACAATATGTACTACTACTGATCACAGATCTTCTACAACTAATCAATGTTTATAATATCTACAGCTTTTTCCCTTATAAAAGGTCTTCATTTCTGTGTCTAACCCCCCCCCCCCCCCCCTTCAATTCCCAGGAAAGGTACAGGATTACAGGCATAAATATAAATCACAAAATGTCCTAAAATGGTTTTGAAGGACTACCGTCAGGGTAAAGGGATAGCTAACTTTATATTGGGTAACAATCAAGACTATTGTGCTAAATTATAACAGATAGGACCAACTATGAGAGGAGTAACTTCTAGATAAGTATTTAATTGCTAAGAAATAAACCAAGACTACCATTTTCCCTTGCAGCAGTGCAGAAGAAACCCCTGCAAAAAATACTGCTCTCTGTTCTTGACTATATTGCTTCAGTCACTGTAAAGGCAAAGGAGCAGCAGTATCTTGGAGGCAATTCAATCATCTTGCTACATTTTGTGACTTTTTCCAAAGGAGAAGAAAAACAGAGAGAACAGCCAGGGGACCTCTGACCTTCCCCACTTTTTGCTAACTCACTGGCTTAATAAAGATGTTTGCTCTCTTATCCTTTGTTCAAAGCTCTGATTTTCAATTGGCACCTCTAACGTTGCCATTGCATCTAACAGAACTTCATGTGAACTTCATGTAGTACTCAAGTAACCCCATTTTATTTTTCTGATTATGAGATACTTAAATACAGATGACTGTTACAAAAGTGATAGTTAAATGAGTTAAAGATTCACTTCTAATAACTGTATTAAAACTGTAGATTAGAGAGAACATATACATGCTGTTCCAAAGAAAAGTGGCCATAGGGTACTCTACATTCAGCAGTGAAGCACTGCGTGTGGCCTTCCCCTCCCTTGGTATTGCTTCTTTTTCCCTACTGAGGGACCTGACCCATGTACTGGATTAAGCACACACTAGGTTTTGGCCTCAGATTCGTTCTTCAGAAACCTAGGCATTGAGCCAAAATGTCACTGGATTTAATGCTGGTGAAGAGTAAAAACAAGAGAGTCCCAAACCAAAGTCCAAGTCCGAAGCCAGTTGCAGTAGTCTGTGAATAGAGTTGTCCATGGCTTGACCAGCTGCAGCTATGGACAGCTGCTCCCAGAGAGTGCGACTGTTACAGGTATTTGCAGAAAACATCACAGGATTCTTACTTGTTATGACAGGCAGACTCCAATGGCCCATTGTTTTTTTATTCACTTATTCAAGCTTTTTCTTTGAAAAAAATTAAGTTTGATTTCTTCCTCCTTTTATTAAGATACGGCTACGAGTCAGTTGTGATCTGCCTGTAACACGGCAAAGTCTAGGAGTCTCCTGAGACTGCCAAGCTGCTCAGCCTCCGCTTTTTTGCTGTAACACTGCTATTAAAAGCATTCGGCATAGTTGAACATGACAGGCTGCTGGTTCAGGCCTCTGGTCATACTCAAATCTGTCAAATGCGATGGCTTACAACTGGGAATGCTGGAGTGTGCAACCCTGGAAAATAAACAAGCCATTAAGGGCTCTCCCCTAGATGATGCAGCGTGTGAGTCCATCCCGTTATATCTTTCTTCCTTTCCACTATCAAAATAGTCTGCTAGTAGAAGTCAGGATATTTATTTGTCAAAAAAAAAAAAAGTCTGACATCTACTGATATTTGATTCTCTATTTATTATTCTTTTATCTTACTAAGTACTTCAGTTTAGATTTTTCTAACAAATTTTTGGCTGGCTTTTTGGTTTGTTTTTTTTTTATGACACACAAAGTTCTACCAGAGTTTGTCTGAAGGAAGTATTCACTATTTTATCTATAGTTCTATTACTGAAAGTAATTTCTTTTAAAATCCCTTACTTAGGACACTCGCAAAAACTGAAGTCTCTTGGGGAAGAAATGAAACAAACTGAGATATAAACCAACTTGACAAAATAGATTTGAAATTGAAAAGCAACAACTGACAAAAATGCAATATATTTCATAAAGCAGTCCACAATTAAATGCCTGAGCCTAGCTAGTCTTTTTAAAGGAATTAGGAATTCATAAGGATAATGAAAATATACATTTTTATATTAGAATAAGCATAAAAAAATGTCTTTATGTTCTGAGGTATAAATCATCCTTAAACATCCTTGCCCTAGGATTAGTATTTTCCTAGGACTTTCCCTTAGAGAAAAGAGATTTCCTGTATTATTAAACCATAACTTAGAGCGGTTTCGGCACTTATTTCTGAGTGATTCAAAATACCAAATTTGATGATATTATGTAGCATCATTTTTCTTTATGACGTGTACAATTTGGGTAGGGATCAACATTTTCAAGCGTAGATGTCTGAAAATGTGACATCTAAGCAGTTAAGGACATCATTAAATGTCCTGATTTTCTCAGTTATTGCACAGCCTTCATTTTGTTGAGAGTCTGCCTAAAATTATAACGAATAATACAGCTGAGCAGGGAAAGCACGAAGACCTCTTATTGCCTTTGTTTCTATCAAGCACTGCCAGATATGAGACAGATTAATTTACCCCTTTACATTACTGAATGCATTTTTTATCCTCTTTTTATTTAAAAAGTTTGAAGGGGAAGGAGTTGGTTTACTCCAGAGTACTGAGTCTCTATCTTTTACACATTGTTGCTTTTTATTTCTGTGAAATCAATGAACTTTACAAATACTGAAGAAAATTTAATGGGAAACTGCTAAAATGCTCTGTTTAATGCTGCTTGAAAAGATTCTTCCATCTCAAAGTTAATAATTTCTAAGCCAGGTTCTGAATGCACAGTATGTCAAACTTGACAGCTTTTCCCAAAGAAAGGTTGTGCCTAATGATTATTTTAGGGGAGCCAGATCTGATGAATATTCATGTTCCAAATCTAAATTCACTGCCTTGCAACTCTTCAAACTAGTCATTTGGTTTCCTCTGCCTTTTGTAACGTGTACTAAGTGCTCCATGCAGAGAGGCTGGGCGACAAGCAACAGGTAGAAACACGAAATTACCTTATCAAGCCACATCTTCTCTCCTGAACTAAGTTTTACAGTTCTACATGTGGATCCACTCAAATGGTGTCTGGCATAAATAGACTAGTTCCTGAATTGATTATAGAGTTAAATTGATTCAGGAGCTGTGTATAAACCTTGAGAACTCCTGTTACCATTTGCACAGTATATATGTGTACTATCTATACGCAATGTCATTAAAATCAGTTTGGGATACATGTATTTTAACAGGGCACTCTCCACACTGAAGTTTAGTTTCTGGGACTGAGAAGGAACATAATGATCTGCAATTACTCTCCTAACAGTTAAGAAAGTTTCTATTTTACCTTACGATGTACTGCAGTACAACACGAGTGTAGAGAGCTAGTGAAAAACCCAAATCCTGGACCCTCTGAAAGACTGAAGAGACAACATAGCATGAAGCTGGTATAAGAAAGAACATAACCCAGATAGAGGAATCTAGTGCAGTATTAAACAAAGTTAGTCGTATTAAGTGAGAGCAGAGCATCAGCTCATCAAATTCAGATAGCATCCTTCATGCAGCTGCGGACAAGGCTTGGTAACCCAGGTACCATTAAATGCAATTGAAAGCTGGCAATCATTTCTTATTTCTTATAATTCAGGTGTCATTTTGAAAAGTGTCACTTTCTCATGCACTCCTATTTACATATAATATCCTTACTGAGTATGTAGGCTTCCGTGTACAGCCTAGTAAGTTTTCAACTTGCAGCACTGTGAAAGATAAGTCTTTGAAATGGCGTGACATTTCAGGGTGAACTGATGAGCCATCGTTTTTCTAGCAAGCCGTATTTCATAGCCAATATTACCTCGTGCAACTGAGTGAAATTGTCTCCTAAGGCCACTATATGCTACCCTATTCTATGAATCTTTAGAGAACCTACACCCCAATGACTAATCATTCAAAGTCCTAAGCAGAGATCTTCAGTTACTCCCATTTAAAGCGGATGCAAAATTTATTAGGATTGAACATGAATTCGCAGTGAGGTAGAGATAAGTGCAAAATACTGCATGCAACTTCAAAAATAGAATAAAAACCGAAAGGAGCTTTCCATAGCTTAAAAACCTCTGTCAGTAGAGAAGGGTCTTTCATTTTCCCCTGCTCACCCAGCAGTGCTGTGCTTGCT
>VYZW01056433.1:2911-40423 GCA_013401315.1 Balaeniceps rex | reverse complement strand
TCCTCTTGCTTGTTTCCCATGCTGCGTGCGTTCGTGTAGTATGGTATATGGTCTGTGTTTTTGCAAAACTGCCTATAAATATTTGAAGGAAAGAGTCCTTATGTTAAAGCATATTGCTCATCCATACCTGAATGGGAAGTTAGGAGGTTGCTTGTCTGGCAGCCATCTCATTTGTCAAGTGAATTTAACACATTGTTATTCTTTGAACCAGCGACTTTCCCTACTGGCAAAAGTAGTTACTATTGCCAGTACCCTAAGGGTAGAGAGGCCTGTTTTGCTCTCCAGTGTTCTTTGAGAATGAAGATCCTCTATTGATGAAAGAATTTCTGATGGTGATTAATTCTCATACTCTGGGTACAATTTATTTTATGAAAGACTATTAAGAAACCAACAAGCAATTTGCATTTTATTTTATTTTTTTTAAATCTTAGTAACAGTTTTTAGTTGAGACGATGAGGGAGTTACCCAGGAAAAGGTTCATCTGTGGAAGTTTGTCATCACATGTCATCCAATATCATTTCAGTTCCTGTGGCTCCTTTCCTTCTGTTCGCTGGGCTCCATTCTGCCATTCATTATGGGGGTTCTCTTTTCCTTTGCAAATTCATTCTTTGCCTTTCCCTGTTTCCTTTTGTTGTCACCAAGATAGCTCCATACTCAGATATTCTTAAGACAGTTTTTATCGTACAGATCTGTTACATAAGCAAAATGTGAAAATCTGTGCTTATAAAATAAGAACTGAAAAAATACTTCAGGTACTCAAATGGCTAGATTTTACAATGCAAGGAGATCTCAGTGGAAATTGGTAATAGCCCATCCTTTTGTGAATTGTCAATAATATTTACTGTTACTTTCCACATATTGTGTCAGACAGTGGAGGGAATCTGGTTGAATTTTGGAGGAGGTACTGGGAATCAGTCTGGGGAGGAAATTTCCTTTCTCCTTCAGCCTCCAGAAGTATGTTGATACCAGTTCCTGCACAGAAAAATTCTCTAGTATCTAAGTTAACAGCTGCACAGCTTCAGAAGGAGGATGTGACAACTCATCCGTGCAGGAAACAGAACTTTCTTACGAACAGGAGCAAGACTGGAGCAATTTCATATATTTAAACTTTTTTTCTGCTGAAGTCTTTAATTATAGTTGGTTGAGGACTTTTTTTTTTTAACTGTAATTTTTTATGACTCTTTGAACTCTGGAGATTTAGAATGGCAAAATAAAATTAGGAATACTTCAATTCTACTCCTCTGCATCTTAAGATGAAAAAGGTTTTTGAAACGGGGATAAGGAAGATGTAGGAGAAAATTGAAAATCAAACTGAGGAATCATGCATGCCATTGCATTCAACAGTGTTTTTTCAAAAAAGGGAGAGGAGATGAGGTACAAAAATTTTTCAAAAATAAAAAGTTTTCCAAAATCCTACTGAAATGGGGGAAAAAAAAATCAGTTTGGTATTTAAAAAAAAAAGTTACCTGACTCAAAGCAAGTGGATCGTGCTTACAGAGTTAGAGGAAATGGTGGCATTCATTTAAGTGAATGGCTTGAGCTCTGAGTGTCTTACCTCTTGCAGCAGTATGGCTATTCTACTTTTCTGTATTTGGGGAGTAAATGTTCTCTAGGGTAAAGCATACTGTTAAGAAAAAATGGATCTATTAAGGCTTCTCATTGCTGCTGCTTCTTTGCAGGATTATAAGTGTTTGGGAATATTCCATCTCTGGAGGCTGCATTCGTGAGGGAGTGAGCACCTTTGACTGCCTCGTGGCTTTTAGCATCAGTAGGGAAGAGTCAGACTTCTAGAGCCTCTTTTGTGCCTCTTGCAGGCAGTGGGCAACTGTGCCAAGAGCCACAACTGCTTGCTGCTCCTTGGTTTGGGTTTTGTAGAATTGCGGTCCTTGCTGCCTGCGTTTTTTCCTCATCTTTTCAAGGCATCAGGTTTTCATATTTACTTGTTAGGTGGACTTAATCTAGGACCTGAGTAATTTCTCAAATTCGGTGTTGGCTAAGTCTTTCTTTTTGTTGTTGTTGGGGTTTTGTTTTGTTTTGTTTTGTTTCCTGCTTTGATATTTTATATGGGCCTTTTAGGCCCCATTTGGAAAGGCTTAGATTGTCATTCAGTGTTACCTGGAATAGTAGTTACAACAGAATTCTTCTCCAGTGCGCTTAACGTATTTTCTCAGATGGTAGAGGGATCTTAATATAAATTCACAGTTAGAGGAATGGCTAAATATTCTGATATCCTTGGCAGTAACAAATTTCTTTTTAATAGCTATCTTCTATCAAACAGCTGTTGTAATAGATGGTTTAGAAACTTCAGTGTGTGATAGGATTCTTTTTCTCCAGCAGCTTATTAAATTGGCTTCTGCGGAGTTTATTTTCTCTTTCATATTACTAGGAGAGGATTGATAAAGATTAATTCTTATTTAATATTTGAGATTAAAAATATCTAACTGCATGATTACTTAGATCCTTTAAAAGTAAGAAGAGCTCAAATGTTAGAATGGCAAAAGGACATTGGGTGTTTATAATACAGCAGGTTCCGGTCTTGGGGGATAAAGAGTAGCGGTAAGTCAGTCCAGCTACATGCTGCACTTGTTATCCCTTTTCAGTGTTGTGTAACTAGTGCAGCTAGACTGTAGTTGTTTAGAGGCTGTTATGATGATGGATTTTTTTTCGGATGACTCACCCACCTCCTCCTACTCTTCCTGGCCCTTGAGACATTTTATTCTTTATTTTTCTTAAGATCTGAACATATTTGTTACAGTCAATCAGTAGTTCAAGTTAACAAATAGTATAGGGAATCCCAAAAGAAAGTTCATATCCAGTATACCTGTCCACACATTGTTTGCTTGCTTTTTTAATTTTTCTATTTTATTTGTTTAAGTGAGTTGAGAAGCTGTGGGTTGATTTATTTTATCTTAGTTCCCTGAAAGTCACCAAAGGCAGCTCTGTGTTAAAAAAACAAGAAAACAAACACTTTTCAGAATTCATGTTGTTGGCAGATCAACTATCATCTGGTAAGAATTCAAGATTTTGTATCACATAAGCAGTTGAAAATACTGTTGCAGTCACCAGTACTGGATAGTAGGAATAATGCCTTTTTAATGTCGAAAGAATATTGGTAAGTTTTCCAATGTGTTGATCTCTAAGCAAGCTTTTGTTTAAAAACACGCTGTTTATTGTTTTGGGCTGATAGAGATATCCTTATTTTAAATTGGAACTATTTAAAACACAGACTTTGTGCCCAATGATGCTTCTAATTAAGCACAAAAGGGCCTGAAAGTTGCAGAGGGGAGGGAGAAGGCTGGAATGGAAGGAGTTCGGTGAAGGTTTTGTTTCAAGATTAGACACCTGGATGCAGTCTATGGGACACACTGATAATTACCAAAAAGATGGCATCATACTGCCTGTGGAGTTCCTGAAATGCAATGGGTCACTGTTGATTTTATTTCTTTAAGTAAAAATGAGCCACTGGAAATAAATCTGGTATGAAAAATGAGCCTTTGCCTAGTGCTTAGTATTTTAACCTTTTTGAGATTTGAGGATTAACAATATTCATCTTCTGAGTTACACTGACACTTGGGCAAGGTTCAGGTTGTTTTGCATGCAGATGTTCAAGTCCCAAAAGAAACTGGAACTGAATTGTATGTGCCCCTTTAATTCTATGGTATGTGATTGAGCAAATCTCTGCAAAACTGAATAAAAAGTGAAAATACAATTGTCTCTCAAAGACTACCTCTATTGAACATTGGCTGGCAGTTCTACTGTCTAAAACCTCACAGTTTCAACAGGAGACCATGAAAAAGTTGAGGTAGAGAGAGAATGACCAATGATCAAGTAAAGAAGTGGTGGTCCAGGTTGGCAAGCAAATTAGGTGGGGTGAGGTGAACAGGGGAAACACTGTAATCAAGCAAATGGGGTGGCAGGGGGCCTGCGCCAAGCATATCCACATAAATTTGCCAACAAGGAAGGTCAGAGATGTGAAGGTTGGGCCAGCCTTGCTGCAGTCACCATGAGTGGAGCTCAAGATTCTGAGTGGAGGGAAGGAAGAAAAAAGGATCACTGTGGACTTCAGGAGAGCAGATTTCAGGTTGTTCAGGGACTTGCTGGGAAGAGTCTCGTGGGAGACCGTACTGGGGAGAAGAGAGGTCCAAGAGGGTCCAAGGTTGGGGTGGGTTTTTTTGGTTCAGATCTTTATTTTTTTTTTTTGGACAAGGAGCTGCTGACAAAACATAGACATAAAAAGGAAACATACAGGAGGTGGAAGTAGGGACAAGTGACCTGGTGGGAGTGTAAGCGTACAAGTATAGGATTAGGAAAGCCAAAATCCACCTGAAATTAAATCTGGCAAGGGAAGTGAAGAGCAACAAGAAACATTTTACAAGTATACCAGCAGCAAAAGGAAGGCTAGGACAAGTGTGGGCCAGCTGCTGAATGGAACAGAGGACCTAGTGACAAAACATGTGGAAAAGACCAAGGTGCACAATGCCTTCTTCGCCTCAGTCTTTACTGGTAAGACAGGCCTTCAGGAATCCCAGCCCCCTGAGATCATTGGGAAAGTCCAGGGCAAGGTAAACTTGTGCTCAGTGGAGGAGAATCAGGTTAGAGAATATTTAAACAAACTGGACAGATTGGACTGGTCCATGAGCCATGATAGGATGCACCTATGAGTGCTGAGGGAATTGGCCAATGCCATTGCAAGGCTTCTCTTGATAATCTTTGAATGATCATAGTGATTGGGAGAGGTGTCTGAGGACTGGAGGAAAGCAAATGTCTTTCCTATCTTCAAAAAGGGCAAGAAGGAAAACCCAGGGAACTACAGGCTGGTCAGCCTCACCTCAATCCCTGGGAAAGTGATGGAGCAACTAATCCTGGAAATTACTTCCAGATGCATGACGGACAAGGAGATCTGCAGGAATAGTCAGCATGGATTCACCAAGGGGAAGTCATGCTTGAACAACCTGATAACCTGCAATGAAATGACTGGCTTAGTAGATGAGGATGGATGTTGTTTATTTGTACTTTAGCAGGCTTTTGACACCACCAGTTTGTACAGACTATGTAAACAGACAGTGAGGTAGACTGAACTGGCTGAGCTTCTGGGCTGAGAGGGTTATGATCAGTGACAAAGTCTAGCTGGAGGACAGCGAGCAGCAGTATACCCTAGGGGTCAATACTGGGGCCAATACTGTTTATGATCTTCATTAATGACTTGGATAATGGGACAGAGTGCATCCTCAGCAAGTTTGCAGATGATACAAAACTGGGAGGAGTGGTTGGTAGACCACATGAGTGTGCTGGCATTTCGAGAGACCTTGACAGGCTGGAGAAAAGGACTGATAGGAATCTCATGGAGTTCAACAAAGGGAAACATCAAGTCCTGCACCTGGGGAGGAACAGCCCTGTGCACCAGTACAGGCTTGGTGCTGACTGCCTGGAAAGCAGCTTGGCCAAAGAGGCCCTGGGGGTCCTGGTGGACACTGAGCTGGCTATGAGCCTGCAATGTGCCCTTGTGGCAAAGAAGAGGAATAAGCATCCTGGGCTGCATTAGGTGGAGTGTCACCAGCAGGTCAAGGGAGGTGATTCTTCCCCTCTGCTCAGCCCTGGTGAGACACATCTGGAGTCCTGGGTCCAGTTCTGGGCTCCCCAGTACAAGAGAGACATGGACAGCCTCACCTTGATCCCTGGGAAAGTGATGGAACAGCTAATGCTGGACACCATTTCTAGGCACATTAAGGACAAGAAAATCATTGGGAGTAGTCAGCATGGCTTCACCAAGAGGAAGTCATGCTTGACCAACTTGATAAAGTTCTGTGATGAAATGACTGGCCTGGTAGATGAGGGAAGGGCAGTGGGTATTGTCTGCTTAGATTTCAGGGAAGTGTCCCATAAGATCCTCATAGATAAGCTGTCACTGGGCTCCTTAGTATAAGAGAGACATGGGTATACTGGAGAGGGTCCAATGAAGGGCCATGAAGATGACTAAGAGACTGAAGCATCTAATATGAGGAAAAGCTGAGAGAGCTGGGACTGTTTAGCCTAGAGAAGAGAAGGCTTAGGGGGATCTTAATATATGTTAATACCCAAAGGGAGGATGCAAAGAGGATGGAGCCAGACTCTATTCAGTGGTGCCCAGTGACAGGACCAGTGACAATGTGCACAAACTGAAACACAGGAGGTTCCATCTGAACATCAGGAAACACTTTTTCACTGGGAGGGTGACTGAGCACTGGCACAGGTTGCCCCGGGAGTTTGTGGAATCTCCATCCTTGGAGCTAATCAAAAGCTGTCTCGACATGTCTCTGAGCAGTTGGCTCTTGGTGGCCCTGCTTGAGCAGGGGGCTTGGACCAGATGACCTCCAGAGGTCCCTTCCAACCTCAACCATTCTGTGATTCTGTGACATACTGGAGCAAGTACAGTGAAGGGAGCTGAAGATGATTAAGGGATTGGAGCATTAGCTGTTCCATCACCTTCCCAGGGATCAAGGTGAGGCTGTCCATGTCTCTCCCATCTTATCGGGAGAGACTGAAAGAGCTGGGACTGGTCAGCCTAGAGAAGAGAAGGCTCAGGGGGATCTTATCAATGTGTATAAATGCCTAATGGGTGTTAAAGAAGATGGAGCCAGACTCTTCTGAACGGTGTCCAGTGAATGGACAAGAGTCAGAGGGCACAAACTGAAGTACAGGAAATTGCATCTGAACAAAAGAAAAAATGTTTTTATTGTAAGGGTGGTTGAACACTGGATGAGCCTGCCCAGGGACGTTGTGGAATCTCCATCCTTGGAAATAGTTGAAGCAATCCAGATATAGCTTACTGTGCTTTGAGCTGGAGGGTTGGACTAGATTGGTCTCAAGAGATCCCTTCCAACCCTTGCTCAACTATTCTGTGATTTTGTGTTGTGGACTTCAGCATTGGAAAGATGAAGCTTGTGCAGGGAAAGAGCTTGTGCTTCAAGCAGTTTCGCAAGTTCTAGCAGTTTTTGTCGTCTGTGTATTTTAAAATAAGACCTTACTGAGTAGGGCTTTGTTGAATGCTGGTTTTAGAATGAAGCATGTAACAGTGGGTGCATTTAATTACAGAAAAACTTCCAAAGACCTTAGCAACATTTGGGACAGTACACTGTAAAAGTTGTTCTTGCAGATGTTGTTCTTCCCCTAATGCTGTGGCTTATCCTAAGAATTTTCCATATTAATAACTTAAACACATTCTTATTTAGAACCAGACATTTTATTGAAAAGATATGGCTTTATGATGAGAAATAATATTTATCTGAGAAATTAAGTGAGCCCAGGTGTATTTATTTGGCTGCACTTCTCTGATTTTTGTGCCACAGAAATGTTTCCCTTCTCCTTTCTTGTGTTTCAGGGAATCTAGAAGGACCTGTAACATTCAGTCACTTATCTTGAACTCTTCTTGCAATTTCTCCCTTGTGACTGGATAATCAATACTCTGTCTTCATAGGAATCTGGTCCAGCTAGCTGAAGACAATTTCTGTGCTCCAGCTGAAATAAGAATGTCTCAGTGTTACTGGCTTCTATCATACTGTCAGAAGCCCTCAGACTTTGTTGTGTTTTTCTTAGCCCACAGCATCTGAGTTCTCTTAGGCTTCATTGTGAATGAGTGGAGGGAAGAGGAAAGCCTGTCCCTTGTGGTTGCAAAGAGAAGCTTGAACATAACCAAGGAACCGAATACGATTTTTTAATTTTGAGTATCATTTTAGTGTTGAATCAATCATATGACTCTGAGGGGAGAGAATTTTGAAGGGATTCAAAAATTCCAAGATTTTCAAATGCCTAAGTTGCCATTATTGTGGACTGGTGACCAGATGAAACTCTGGTAAGAGGCAGGTAAACAATGAGAGAACATTGTGTGCATAGAGTGTTTAAGGCTAATTTGCCCTCTTCTTCTCCAGAGACTAAGTTGTCTCCCCAGTATGAGTTAGCTGGTTTTGCTGCTGAAGGAGGCTCAGAACAAACAAGCAAGCAGGAAAGGGGAAAGGAGGCTGTGGTGAGTTGGCCTTGGTTGGCTGCCAGACACCCACCAAGCTGCTCTCTTGCTTCCTTCCTGACCAGGACAGGGGGAGGAAATAAGACGAAAAAACTCATTGATTGAGATAATGACAGGGACATTGCTTGCCACAGGCAAAACAGACTTAACTTGGGGAAAATTAATTTAATTTATTGCTAATTAAAAAAAAAAGTAGGATACAGAGAAACAAAGACAAAACTGAAAACACCTTCCCCTCAATTCCCCCCCCCTTCTTCCCAGGCTCAACTTCACTCCTTTGTTCCCAACTTTTCTATCTCCTCCCCTCCCCCAAACTGGTGCAGGGGGATGGGGAATGAGGGTTGCAGTCAGTTCATAATGCTTTTTCTCTGCCGCTCCTTCCTCCTTAAACTTGTCCCCTGTTCTAGCATAGGTCCTTTCCACGGGGGTGTAGTCCTTCAGGAACAGACTGCTCCTGCATCCATGGGATGCAGTTCTTGCCAGGAGCCTGCTCCAGCAGGAGGTCTCCATGGGCTGCAGCTTCCTTCAGGGCATGCTCACCTGCTCCAGCATGGGGTCCTCCGTGGGCTGCAGGGTGGACATCTGCTCCAGCATGATGGTCCTCCATGGGCTGCAGGAATACAACTTGCTTCACCATGATCTTCTCTGTGGGCTGTAGGGGAATCTCTGCTCTGGCAGCTGGAGCACCTCCTCTTCCTCCTTTTTCACTGACTTGATGTCTGCAGGGCTGTTTCACATTTTCCTCACTCCTCTCTCTCACAGCTGCTGTGCAGCCTTTTCCCCGTTTCTTAAATATGTTATCACAGAAGTGCCACCAGTATTGCTGGTGGGCTCAGCTTTGGGCAGTGGTGGATCTGTTTTGGAGCCAGCTGGAACCGGCTCTGCCTGCAAAGGCACAGCCCCTGATTTCATCTCACAGAGGCCACCCCTGAAGACCCCCAACTGCCAAAACCTTGCCATGTAAACCCAGTACAGATGCAGAGAGAGTTTTGCGTGAGGAAGCTGAGTAAAGCCGAATCTGTTAGTGTTTGCTTGTTGTGCTTAGGCGTAAAGTGTAGCTGTCACCTCTGTACCAGTAAATTAGACCAACTGTTTGGGCTGAACTATGAGAAGTGAGTAGGAAGAGTGGAGTGGCTGAGATGACGAGGCCACATGGAAGCGAGGAGCAATCCCAGGGCTCCAGTTGGACAGCGTGTCCTTGTCTCCTGTCAGCTCACAGGGGGAAGGTAGAATAGAAATTGGTGGCGCAGCTGAAGGTGGTGATCCAGGTGTCAGGTGCAAACTGGATCTGCCCTTCCTCTTCTTTTTCTTGGGTCTGCATTTTCCATGCTTGAAAGTCTCCTGACAGCAGTGTTCCCTGTTGCAGCTCTGAGCACAGTTCATTGGGTGGACCCAGCACAGAGGCAAGTGGATGACTTCAGCAAGCTCTAGGAAGACAAAAAGTAGATGAGAGGGACAGAAGCACCAAGTATTGGCCAGACTAAGAATTACTGGTGAAGAAGGACACTCAGCTGTGACAGGGAGGGCTTTGGGGGTGAACCTGGAAAGTGCTGCAATACCTCTCAATGTATGCAAGCACGATCCAGTTGTAACAAGTTTCCCTGAGATCAGTTGGTACTAAAAGTGGCTGTACTAAAATAAAAGGGCCATGTAGCACAGTACTCTGTCTCTGACAAATTCACACTGCTGAGAGGGGAGACAGTAAACCATCAAGCATTTTGTGAATGTTGTTTGATATTTAGTGAAATGTAAGCGACCATAACCTCAGTGGTAATTAGAGGTCTTCGCAAGCACCGAAAGGTGTATTTGTTTTTCAAGTGGATAGATGTGATATCTCTTTTCAAATGGTGTGGTCGAGAGTGTTCTAGTAGCGGGGCGGGGGGAAGGGTTGCCTTCAGTTCTCAGTCCAGAAGAAGCAGATAAATTGGCTTTTGCTGTTTGAAGGCAGCCTTGTTTAGGAGGTAGATCCAAGGAGGGGGCAACAAAAGTGGTGATCATCTGCCTTCCCTGTGCACAGGGGCAATATTGCAGTGCAGTTGGCAGTTGCTGTAGTGCAGGTCACCCATCTGCATTTGGAGCTGGCTGATTGACAGAAGAAGAAAATGGACATGGACCTGTAACTATGTGTATCTCTGCAGGAGGTAGGTAGATGTAAGATGCAATCGATAAACTGCAAGAACAATTAGCAAAGTACCAAGAAAGCTCGTGAAGCCTGGACAGACTTTTGAAGGCTATGGCACAAGAAGAAGGGCTGTTCGGATTGAATGTGGGAGAAGAAGTGTCCAAAGCAGGATGAAGAAATCACTTTTGGATAGAGGCCAGCAGAGGAAACGCTTGACAGGATTTGCAGTCGCTGCCTACAGGGGTTGGACATGCCCTTTTTCAAAAGCTGTCAGATGTTGAGCATCCACAGACCAGGTGGCTGCGGAGCAGCTGTTCATGGGATCCCAGTGGGAAGCAAAACACTAGCCAACCTTTTAGCAAGGCAATGTATCCACAAATAACCTAATTCTGTCAGAGCTTAATCCGTGGTAGCCTAAGCAATGTTCCCAGCCTCCTTCACTGGTCTGCAATCTTTTATTGGTTTTGTCTTCCCAAAGTGTTTTTCTTCGTGACACCTTTTTAGTGATCTTTAGGTGAAGCCAGTAGCCAGGTTTTTTAAATCCCCCTTAAAGCATCTACGTGTATGCAGAGATTGTGATTTCAGTGAGCCTGAGTGCTTCATGACAGAGGGACTCTGGAGGCCCTTGGCTGATGGTAGTGCACAAAAGACAGCGTAAGGAAGGGTGAGGGAATGGGGACGCAGCAACATCCAGGCACGTAAAACTGAAAGCACCTAGCAGCTGCTGAGCTGGGGCCTTGGGGGGGAGGTATTCTGGGGTAGAGTGGAGAGCAGGAAGGGTTTGAAAGGATGGAGGAGCTTAAGATAGGAGGGATTTGGTAGGGTGGAGGGAAGTCAGGAAAGAGCCTGGAGAGAGCAAGGGACCTGTAGGTTGTTGATTGAAAAGGTTGAAATGGATGAGAGAATAAGAGGAGTGTGGGGGTTGAGTGGATGGAGCTTCAGCTGAGAAATGTTGAGAGGACATAACAATTTTGACCACATACAGGAATACATTAGCAGTTGAGGCCAGTGGTTATCCCCTCTATTCAGCAATTATGAGACCACATCTGGAATACGGTTTCCAGTTTGGGGCTCCCCAGAACAGGAGGGGCATCGACATACTAGAGCATAGAATCATTAAGGTTGGAAAAGACCCCTGGGATCATCTAGTCCAACCGTCAACCCAACACCACCATGCCTACTATACCATGTCCCGAAGTGCCACATCTACACGTTTTTTGAATACCTCCAGTGATGGTGACTCCACCACCTCTCTGGACAGCCTGTTCCAATGCCTGACCACTCTTTCAGTGAAGAAATTTTTCCTAATATCCAATCTAAACCTCCCCTGACACAACTTGAGGCCACTTCCTCTCGTCCTATCGCTTGTTACTTGGGAGAAGAGACCAACACCCACCTCACTACAACCTCCTTCCAGGTAGTTGTAGAGGGCGATAAGGTCTCCCCTCAGCCTCCTCTTCTCCAGACTAAACAATCCCAGTTCCCTCAGCTGCTCCTCATAAGACTTCTGCTCTAGACCCTTCACCAGCTTCGTTGCCCTTCTCTGGACACGCTCCAGCAACTCAATGTCCTTCTTGTACTGAGGGGCCCAAAACTGAACACAGTACTCGAGGTGCGGCCTCCCAGTGCTGAGTACAGAGGCACGATCACTCCCCCACTCCTGCTGACCACATTATTCCTGATACAAGCCAGGATGCTGTTGGCCTTCTTGGCTACCTGGGCACACTGCTGGCTCATGTTCAGCCAGCTGTCAACCAGCACCCCCAGGTCCTTTTTGGCAGGGCAGCTTTCCAGCATGTTCAATGGAGGGCCATCAAGATGATTAGAGGGCTGGAGCACATGATGTAGAAGGAGAGGCAGAAGGAACTGGGTTTGCTTAGCCTTCAGAAGAGGAAGCAAAGGCGAGATGTGGTTGCTGTCTTGAAGTGCTTAGTGTGATGGTATAGAAAAAATGGAGCCAGGCTCCTTTCAGAGGGTACACAGTGAAAGGAGAAGAGGCAATGGGAATAAGCTGGAATGAAGGAGATTCTGGTTAGATATTAGGAAGGCTTTTTTAAAAACAAAAAAACAAAACCAAAACAAAACACAAAAAACATAAAGTTAGTCAGATTCTGGAACAGGTGCCCAGAGACACTGTAGGCTCTTTACTTGGAGTTACCCTGTTACTCAAGATTCAGTTGGATCAACCCAGTCTGGCTGGCCCTGCTTTGGCTGTGAGTTTAGACTAGGTGACCTCCAATATTCCCTTCCAACATAGATGGTTCTGTGGGTTGGGGTGGGAAGGGTAAGAGCTAGAGGCTGTGGCGTGGGAGGGAAAGCTCTGGAGTTGAGGTCAGGAATCAAGGTACAAGGAACTAAGAGTGAGAGGTTTGGGTTATGTTGGGGTCCCGCTTGAGTCCCTGGTTTGGGAAGATAGGCATAGAAAACTGCCTCTCCTGTCATCCTTCCTGACTCTGTCTCTTCAAATTCCTTTTTTTGCTGTTGGAAATATAGTAGTTAATCTCACTTATGGTTATTTTCTCGTTAAGGACCCAACTCATGCACTATTGAAATTGCAGCCTTCAAAGTTAGGTCTTAAATGCAAATATTTTTATCCTGCAGAGTCAGTAGCAGAACTGGTAATCTGCAAGTTGCATTATTTAAACTGACAGTCTCCTTTTTTTTAATTGTGGCATCACAGCATAACACCACTATCTATTTCGATGTTTTGGTTTGGGGCTTTTTAGGCTTTGAATAGCTGGTGCAGAATTGCATATGCATTCCTAGCTAACTCTACACTGGCGTAGTATTAAATGCACACTAATTTCAGGAAAGATTTTGTTCTTTTGCTTCTGTGGGTGCACAGGATAGTCTCAGTTTTGAGCTGCTGCCAACCTGGGCTCAGCATAATTATTGATGAGGGACAAGAAAAGATGGTTTACCAATTGTCCAGAACTGCTCAGCTGTCTGTAGTTACTTATACTGGTCTACCACAAGATTTTCCTCTTGACGGCAGGTCTGAGAGGTGGAGGATAGATTTATTTTTCTTTGTCATATGTGTGTCAAAAAATGCAGCAAATATTAAAAAAAAAAAAATGTATTGTACTTATTTGTGTCTTGTAGTTTTTAGTGCTAAAGCTTAATCTGTTAAAAAGTTCTTACAGATCATTGAGTAGTATCTCCGAATTAAAAGATTTTATCTTCTTACTTCTAGGAAATTGAAAAATGAGCTTCTGGAAGTGAGAAGGAAAGGTGGAAACCGTCGTTGTCAACAGGACAACAGCAGGGTCTGTGTTCGCTGTCAGAAAAGCCTGGGCTTAATCTTTGACAGAGGAGACCTGTGCCAAACCTGCAAACTTCGAGTTTGCAATAAGTGTCGTGTCTTGGGAACTGATGGGCAGTGGAAGTGCTCGGTGTGTGCCAAGATTGCGTAAGTTGTGCAGCTTTCATAAATACGTTTAGAGATTACTGCTGTGTAAGTAATTTTGCGCTGGTGTTACTGTTTTACATCCCCTTAGCACAAAAGCATATGCATAGCAAGTACACAAGGGAAGAGGCTTATCTCGTGGTTTTATTTGCTGTACTATTTTGCAGTATCTTTTTTTCCAGTTTCAACTAGCTTGCTTTCTAAAGAAAGCTGCAAGCATCACAGATACTAAGCTGTTGGTGGGAAGAACTCTGAAAATGACAGAAAATCAGTTACAAGCCAGTGACAGTCTAGTCACATTATGAAGACATAAATGTAAGAATCAAGTAATTTATAATTAACAAAACGGAATTAAGAACTAGTGAGGTCTGTATGTTCTGTCTGACGTGGTAGGTGGATTTGTAAGGAAAAGGATGTAAAAATGGAGAGTCCAAGTACTTCCATGTTTCTATCCTTGCTTTTTTCTGTGTTTCTAGTAACTGAACATCGCTGCATGAAGAGAGAGGGCTGTAGCTATAATGTCTCTCTTAGTGAGCATTCTCAAGTAAACTGTGCTATGGTGGGAGGTAAAACAAAAGGGGATATCACATTTCTCACAGTTGGAATATTGAGCATGGGGAATGGAGGAGGAGGGTAGCAGATCACAGTGCTGAAAAGCAGAGAATCAGTATTCTAACACAGGATATCAAGTAAATAAACAAAAAGAGATGTTATATATTCAAAGATATTTACTTGGTGTATACTTGGAAGAATAATTCACTTGATTGGTATGGCAATATGGGATTTTGTAGCTTGACTCAGTAAGATAACCACAAAGGAAAGGAGAAATGTATTGGGCAATGAAACTCAGTTTTGTATCCTGATGTAAGAACTGGATGGTATAAGAAAAAGACATGATAAAATAATCATGTTAAAGGGGGAAAGAATCTGAGTAATTTCAGAGGTTTGTTTTTTTTTTTTTACAGACCATCAAACTAATGAGATCAGGGAGATAAGGCTTTTTGTAAATTGTATCAGAGAGTGAACCCAAATCGCTAGTTACGTCAGACTTTGGCTACCTAGACAGTTAGTGAAAAATTAATAGAGCAGGACATGGAGTTTAGGGTTTGTGTCTTCTAGCTTTAGCTTTAGAAGGTTAATATCTGTTAACATATGCCTTAACCTTCTCTGCAGCCAGTGGGGCATATCCGGAGGACAATGCCTCACCTCTTAAGATTTTGTGAAATTATTTTAAATTGGTAGGGGCCTGGCTGAGCTCCTTGTAGTTTGCTTCAGCCAGTTCCTGAGACGATCTCAGTGCTGTGCCTTTCAGAAATGATGGGGTGCAGGTGAGATGACAGAGTGGAGAATGGCAAACACAATACTGCTCTTTAAAAATGAAGAAAGGAAGAACAAGGGATTTGTTGACCCTGTCAAGTTACCTTTAATTTCTCTGAAAATACTGAAACAAATGATTGCTGCGCTCTTTGAAAGGCAAGAGGAGATGACAGGATGATGAGTAAGAGCTGGCTCAAGAACAAATAATGTCAAAACCAATTTAATTTCCTCTTTTGATAGCGTGACAGACCTCATGAATAGAGGAGGATCTGTTGATGTCTTACAACTTGACTTAAGTGAACCTTTTGATACTTTCTCTTGTGCCATTCTAATAAGCTGATAAACAAGGGGAGCTATGCCCTGGAATAAAGTCTTGTCAGTGTGATTGCAGACCTGCTTCTCAGAGTAGTTATGGACATTTCCCTGTTTAAAAAAAAAAAAAAAAAAGGCAGTGGTATAGAGCAGAATATTTCCTGGCTTTTAACTGTTCAGTATTTTAGTTAAGGGCTTTGATACAGGGGATGAGTTTCCCAGTTACACCTGCAGGTGACATAAAACTGAGAGGTGCTGCAGGCATGCTGAAGGACAGGATTAGGATTCATAGTGATGCTTACAATTTAGAGAAGTGGTTTGAAGGAAAAGCAAGTGGTGGCTCCCTACGGGCATGTGGAATTACTACATTTGGGCAAAAATGCAGCTGCAGAAGCATAGAATGAGGATAAAAACAGCTTATGCAGCTGTTCCTTAGGAAAGGATCCGGGTGTTGTACTTGAATGAAAAGCTGAGCGTGAATCAGCAGTATTTTCCACTGCAGAAAAGTCCAGCATCACGCAGGGATGTACAAGCAGAATTATGGCCTGTAATACACATGATGCAATCCTGTTTTATGTAGAGTACTCTGCCCAGCTTTGTGTAGCGTACTTCATGTTGGCCAGCTGGAGAAAGTTCAGCAGAAGATAACGATCACAAGCCTAGCATACAGCATGTCCAGAGTAATGGAAGGAGTTGGAAATGTTTGGTCTAGGCAAGAGAAAACTGAAAATAACTGAGGTTTAAATCTATGAAAGGCAGCTGCATTGAGGAGGCATACAGGCTGTTCTGTGTACTCGCTTTGGATAAGCAAAGTAACGTGATACTTAAATCACAGTGAAAGGATTTAGGTTAGGTGGTATGAATACTGATATAACTTGGAGAGGTTGCAGAATCTTGTTTTAAAACCAGGTTGCATGAACCTCAGGAATGATGGCATCAGTAAAGATGGTCCAGTTTTGGGGCTGAAAGATGGATGAGGTAATTTCTCAAAACATGTGTCACCCCTATTTCTTGTGATTGTGCTGCAATTCGTATGCCAAGCAGTGGTCCTAGCAATCATCTTGAAAACGAGTTCCAGTTGAAGCCTGCCTCGAAGTTATTACAAACCAGGGTGTAATTTATTTGCAAAGTGCTAATAATTTGCAAGTGCTAAAGTTTTGTCCTTGTTTGGCATCTTTATTAAATTGAAATCTTTCTCTGGCCTTTTTTTTGTTCATGTGCAGTGTTTTTGCGAGACTGTAGTGACAGTTAATGATCTGTAAAATGCCTTTTGCACTGCTAGAAGTGCGCAGAGAGATTATCTTCTGTGTGGGCAGTATAGAGATGAAAGTTTGAGATAGGTATTTCAGTTAAATCATTGTGCGTAATTTAGATTCTTTCAGTTCTGCTTTCCCCTGTCTCACTTAAGTGAGAAATGCAGGGAAAATTAGAATTTTTAGGCTTTTGAAGGAGGAGCTGATTAAGTTAATGCAAATAGGACCTTTGGCAAGATTAAAAGGCGGATGGAAAAGGAAAAGAAAATGGGAATCCAGTGTTAAGAGACAGTTACGCTGTATGAGTAGCAAACAAAAGGCAGGAGGAGGGGGAACAACTTTTAGCTTTGTAGCATTGATCTGCAGACAGTGTTTGTGTCTGTGAAATTGGAGTGTTTCACCATGCTAGTGGCTTTGCAAAAAGTGTTAGGAAACTTTTTTTTTTGTCCTTGTCCTTTTCTTTTAGTAACCTTGATGAATGAGACTAGGTTAACATCAACATCTGTATACTCTAGCACCTGCTGTGCTGTTCCATTAGCAGAGACAGGTTATACTGTTGTTATAATGTATATGTATGTTGTCATACATACTGTGAGACCCTTAAAAGGCAGGGAGAAGGATTCATGGCCTTCGTGAACTCTTTCCAGTTCTGGTGCTGTACTAGTTCTTGGCTGTTCTGCCGAAATTGTCCTCAAGAATGCCTATTAAGTGCCGCTTAAGGTGATGGTGATAGTAGTAACCTGTACAAGCCCTTTATATAGTCATTAGTTATACCTGCAGGAATATGTTCAGAAGCAAGTTTTTCAGAACTGTTGGGAAGCCTACTGCATTACATCTGGTGTCAGTGAAGAAGGTCTGATACTGGGTGTTGAGTGTGCTCATTCAAAGAATGGTGGACAAGTACTACAGAAATTACTGCAAAAATCCCTTGAATTACACAGGTAATCCAAAATGGTTGCTGAAACAAAGAACGTCTTGTGGCAATATGTAGATAATATCAGCCAGCTTCTGCCTGTTGCTTCATTTAATACATTTTGACCTTTCCTCTCTTCTGAGCACCTTGAGTCCCGCCTATCCAGTCATAGTACAGGAGTTTGGGATACCTGTAGTACAGCAAAAGGACATTCTGTCACATAGCCTAGCATCAAATGTTACCATTGATTTAACATTTATGGTAGGTTTATGTCCAGCTACCAAAAACAATAAAGAAAAAGATGGCAGAAACTGCAAGTATGCTGACTTTGACTTTGAGGATCATGTTCATTTTTTAAGGATATGGTAAAAGACAGTATTATTTTCTGAAAAAATTTTAAAAAATTACATATTAGCACGAACAGGCTGACCAGGGAAGTGGTCAAGTCACCACCCCTGGAGGTATTTAAAGGATGGGTAGACAAGGTGCTGAGAGACATGGTTTAGTAGTGGACAGGTATGGTTGGACTCGATGGTCTTAAAGGTCTTTTCCAACCAAACGATTCTATGATGGTAGCTGTAGGGGTGAGATACCACTTTGTTTAATAATACAATATAAACGTTCATCTGTCAACCACAACATCTTCATCTGGAGACAAGTGAATCTGACTTCTCTCCCCCAAAATAATCTTTAAAGCACTTCATCTGCCATTTCTGCAAAGTCAGACTTGCCTGGAAAACAGCTTATGGTGATGGGGAAGTGTATTGCAACACATTAATTACATTCTGAAACACATTAAAAAAGAGATTTAGTGAATTTGGGAAAGACAATTGAATGTGAATAGTGAGAGATGTTCACCAGTATTTTTAAGTATAACAAACTGAGGTTTATATAAAAAATTGTCTTACAATTTACAGTTACTGAAAAAGGATATTCCCCTTGAATGTCCATAAAGAGAAAATTATTGGGTTTTTTCCCTCCATGGGAGTTATTACCAGCTAGAATATAAAATTGCAAGATAAAGCATTTAAAGGTCAAGAAGGGTTAGAGCTAAGCTTTCTGCCAAATTCTTAGTTCTGCAGTTACTGAGGGCAGAGAACAAGACAGTATTTATGTGAATTGTGTGTTTGATGGTCATGTAGTATTTAATGAGGTAAATCAAGCCTGTATGTAGCTACGCACTTGATGAAAGAGGAAGCTTTCTGCTCCATTCCCTGCATACAAGGAACTGAGGTCATCAGGAGCTTTCAAACCTAGGTGCCAAAAGAGAAACTTTACATTAAGGTAACTTCTTCCTTTGCATCTTCTTAAAATGTGGTGAGTTTGTGTTTTAAATTTGGCATCTGAAATGATCAATAGGTTGAGGGAAATCAAGTTCTTCGAGCAGCCTGCTGACAAGCTGATTTTGCATCTTGATGCGCTCTGTATTTCTCATTACGAATGTGTCTAGATATCTGCGAACAATGCCTTCATTTTGATTGAGTTCTTCAGCGAGATAAAATGCCTAGGTGGTCCAAGTTATTACAGCAGAACAAAGCAGTAATGGGAAGTGTATCTTCATCTTTGAAATAATTGTGTTGTCTTAACATGTCATAAAAACTCATCAGTATCTTAGTAACATTTATTCCCATTAGGAGCCTAAAAATAGAGGCATTTCAAATGTTTTAGTATGCAAATGCTTTTCAGATTTCTTATAATTTCTTTTTATTTTAGTAAGTTCTACGCGAGTCTGCCTTCTTTTAATAGGGTCAAAAATGTCTATTTAATAGCTTCACAGCGTATTAAAAATGAGTCTGGAATTAATTTATGTTCTAGAAAATACTCTGTGGAATTGAATACATACAAAGATGAATCTGTATGTTTTGGTACGTTCATGTCTAGGCTGCATTTTATCTAGCCTTTGGTCTTGCCATTTTTTTTCCAAATTTTACCCCCCATGAGGAAGTAAAATACTTGAGGAACAGGAGAGGAAAAGGAAGACAGGCTAAATTTCTCTCTTCTACTGTGGATGTGGGTTAAGCTGGATGATCAAATGGATAGTGAAACTTTTTTACCAATATGTTTTTTTTTTTCCAAAATAAATTATTAAAAGTAACAATTGGGACTTTCCATCTTAAATGGAATTTTTATAATTGGGCATTTAACCATGAAGTGTCTTGCAAAAAGGAGTGGAAAATAACAAGCTGACTTTTTGGCAGGGATAGGCTGCAGGTTATGTTCCATTTTTAAACTGAGCAGTGCGTTAGTGAAGTTAATCTGTTTAGTAGGAGATCATAGAGGGAGAAGCATGGAACCGTAATATACTCCCTCTCACATGATGATGTGAGTAGGTGGATCAGTATTTAATGTATAAGGACTTTAGCTGATACCTAAAGTATTTGGTACTAAACCTACTACCTGAACGTGATTTGCTTTAAAATTTTCCTAGTCATTTTGAGTATAGGAAAAAGCAATCATGCAAAAATTGCTGCTATTACAATTTATAGCACTGTTTTCTTTCTTTCTAAAGATACTGACTTCAGCATCTGTTGTATACGTTGGAAGGCCAGTCTAAACACTGTTTTGGTAGAGCACATACATATTTTTTACTTTGTATGCTACATGCTAACTGAGAAAGGAAAGTAAAGAAAATGCATGTACAGTCAGTATGGACCTCGGACCCATTTTAAAAACAACAAAACCCAAACCTGCAAGCACTGACTTGATGTACTGTTGCATAAATGCTCTTGTTTCTTTTCTCACTGAAACAATTATTTACATGGAAAGGGTTCATTTAAGTCCTGTATCAGAAACAGAAGAAAGATGCACTATCTCAGTAGGAAAGACAGTCTCCCTTTGTCATAATTATAAATGCATGAAAATAATATTATTATAAGACTGTTTAGGTCTCACTCTTCAATTTTTGATTCAGAACGTCAAATGCAATTATGAAATTCAAACTTGAATTCAGAGACTTATGCAGTCATTTATCTGAATTAATTTCTATTTATGTGTAGACACACAACTGTTTTAATAGGTACTCCCGACATGTATGAATGATTAAGATAACACGAACACTAGCCTGCCTGTGAATTGTTCAGTATACGTGAAAAATACATCCAATATTAATGTACTAGAAATTCAAAGCTGCAAAGCTTAGATTTTTTTCCCCTTTATTTCGTTAGAATGTGATATTTTTGTAGAGGTGATCTGTTGGGTAAGGACATTTTCACAAAAGGGGACTGCCAGCTGAAGTCAGGATCCCAAGACTGAGTAGCACGGATGATAATACGGACGAAGGTCTGATGGCAAGGTTGAGGCCTCTAGATTTGTTCCATGCGACGCTCTCAATGGCTGGCTATTGATGCCTGTTGGTTTTTCCCCTTCACTGTGGATAACAGGATTGGCTAGAGAGGTGAAGCACTTGGCTAAAACGAGGCAATACTCCCTTTATTTGCTGTGTTTCGTGCCCCAGTTGAGGGAGTTGTCTGTATTTTATCTCAGACCTGGTTCTCTTGGTGAAATCAGAGCAGAATGGGTGTGGGTCTCCTCAAAGTAGTCCTACCAAGGAGTTGGCACCTCAATTTAAAATGTGGATCTTATTACTGCTTAATAAAATCAGCCAGATGAAGAATGGGCAATTCAGTTTACCATCATTAGCTGAACCGGCACAGTTCAGCTCCATCGGTGTAGCGGCTGTCACACTCCCTTGCCCACTCAGGCCTGCAAAAGGGATCATTTGCACCCTCCTCTTTCCTTGGGGGTCCAGTTTGTTTGCCAGAGCATGCAGTGATGACCTCGAACTTCCTTGGCTAAGCAAGAGGGGACCAGCTGCGTAATTAGGGCTATTTAATGGTGGCAGGTTACAGCCTGCAGAGAGAGATTGCTAAGAGAAGTAGACTGTTATTTATCCTTTGCCAGAAGACACAGGGATCAACTGTTGTTGCCCAAATAGATTAACCTATCTCTTCCCTGAACAGCTTTATGTGACTGTGAGGAAGATGAGTATGGGGTCAGTAGTTACTATTACAAGGGGATTGCAAGAGGAAGAGAGAAGTCCTTCTCCGCAGTACTCCTGCCGTGCTCCCCGGCCTGGCGCCAGCCCTTCCCCTCTTGCAGGCTGCTTCGCTCCCAGAGTGAGGAGTAGGAGAGGTTGTTGGGATGGCAGGGGATGAGTGGGGACAGAGAGAGGGAGACTGATGGTCAGCTCTAAGGGTGCAGGTGACCTGAACCACAGTGGAGTGGAGGAGAAGAGGAAGGCTGTCCCCCAGGGATGGATGCTGGGGGAGGACCTCCTCTCTCCACCAACAGCACCCCCGCCGATCCTTCCTTGCACAGCCCAGCAGCCCTCCATCTTCTTCCTTCCCGGCCTCCTGCCACAGCCGCCCCAGCTGTCCTTCCCTGGGCTGCAGCTCTTTCGATCTTTCCAGTCCCCATGACCCTCCTTGAGCCCTTGGTCCTGCTGCTGCAACGTTGAATCTCCACATCAGATTATAAGACTAATATATGGTAAATCAAGCAGACACACTGATCTCAGCCACTGTTTTGTCCAGGCTGAGGTCCCCCAGGTGCTTGTGATGCAGGAGGCACCAGAGGAGTTTTCTTTCCCTCATCACTGTTCACATCTGGCCAGAAAATGGAGGAGACGGCTCGCTGGGGACCCTGGGGGAGAGGGGCTGCCCCTCCATGAACCACAGCAGCCCAGGCTGGTGGCACAGTTCAGGGTTGGGTGTGGAAATAATTACAAGTTTTCGCTTGTAAAAGCCTGTAGTTTTGTGTGGGGCAGCCTCCCATGCTGCTGAAACCCTGGGCACAGGTCACACCTTCTCCTTCAGATTGTCCTGAGCTTGGAGAGGGGTGAAGGCGCTTGTCTGGATAAGGGGGTGGGGAGTGCCCTGTCCAACTTTGATCAAGTTAAGCATTGCTGGTAAGATACTGGGGATGAATAAATCTCTATCCAAGGGGAAAAAGGGTATTTGTGGAGTTTTATGGTCAAACCAGGCAGTAACTGAGGAAAAAAAATGAATGAACCATGTAGTTCATACTGCAATGTAATATGTCATTTTATATTGCAATGGGATATGATGGCGTAGTCAAAGGTCTGAAAGGTTTATGGTTTAATATAAAGCATTAAACTTGCTGTAAACCTTGGTATAAAAATAACTGCAGAGAGAAGCGTGTGCTGTAAATGAATTGTGAAAATACACATTCAGAGAAAAACTGGTTTTCATACTAGCCAGACCATGCATAGTTTCTAATGCAATGAATCCTTTCCAGTGCTTGCGTCTAACAAAAGTAATTTAAAAATTCTGAGTGGAAACGTAGAGATTTTATTTAATGCCTTGCATAACGACTGACTGATTGTGATGATGAATTATAGGGGGTTTTGTCTGCAACAACAAGATAAGGCAATAATCTTCTATTTCTATGCTTGCGGTCACATATTTTGGATTTTAATTTTTTTTTTAATGACTCATACAAAGGTGTATGATTCATTAATAGGTTAGGAAGAACTTATGACGTGTTAGGGTCTTTTTACCAATGGCAGGATCCTATTCTGTAATTTTTAGTATTTTCCCAAATAAGACTCTCCATTCAGGCATGACTCAAAAGTAATTTAATAGCAAAGATATTGATCAGTGCTCTGAATCCATCTGCAGTAATTTTCATGCCCAAGAGTCTAGATGATTTCTCTTCTGGTATAGGTTTGAAAATAAGTTTTCTTATTGAGGATAAAGTAAGCAGGAACAAGTCTGGAGCTAAATCAGTTTTTAATGGTTTTTTTTAGTTTGTTTATTTGCTTTTTATTTGAGTATTCATGATTAGTAGCTTTTTGCCATCAACTGTATGTAGTGAGGCAGTAGAAATGGTGATGCTTTACCATAATGAAACTAATTCAGGAAAAGGCTAACAATCAGCATAAAAATATACCTATGGAAAACAGCAATGCCAGTACAGGATTTCTTTGTTGCTAGTATAGGTAAGAGAATTTGAAACCAGAAAAAGCAGCATTATCCACAACAGTAGCAAAGACAAAAGTTCATTGCCCTGAACCTCCAACACATAGCTAATTCATAACAGCACTGTCATGTGAAGAAACTACATATAGTGGCAGCATATGAAACTTAGAGATGAAAAATGTATATGGGCTTGCTGCAGCCTGTATATAACCAGGTTGGGTCCATGAACTGCTGACTTGGCTGGCAGGAACTTTGGTGGGGGTTTTTCTCCCTCCATCCACTGCTGTTGTTTCTACATCTCTTGTCATTTTGGAGATACTGAAAACTGTGAGGTTGAGTAGTTCACTATCCAAAGGACTAGGGAGATAGTATGTTACATGTTTTCTACAGAAATCTGGTAAAAGTGGTTGAAACACTTTTTTTGCCAAGTAAATTTCCATGTACTTTTCATTCACAAAGCAAGATGATATTATTTTTCTGCTACATGTCCTACTATCTCAAGCTTTGCAATCAATCTTTTTCCTCTTCATTTTGAACTGCGCAAATGTTGTCCACAGTTTCTGAGCATGGCGGTTGAATGATGACCTCAGGGTTTAAGCAGTAGCTTTGGATGGCCAAGTTTGTTAATGTGCATGTGTCTCTGGCTTTTTTTGTTTTCCCCATATAGACAGTTACGGATAGTGACAGGAGAATGGTTTTTTGAAGAGAGAGCAAAGCGCTTCAAACAATCAAATCTTGGAACCGATGTTGTCAGACAGTCTATCCTACGCAAATTCCCAGGTAGGGACACAAGAAAGAGATTTGCTTGTGCTTAATACATTCAAAGCTTGTTTCCAAAGTGTTCGATTTGTATTGTATTTTATTCTTCACTGTTGAAAGTGTAAGTATAATCAGTATTTTAATCTTAATTTCATATTGCAATATTACTATGCAGTGATTTGTGAATGATTAATATATAGGAAAGGTAAGGTGTAGATGAATGAAGAAGTATAAAATCTCACTGTCCAAACAGGCGGGCAGTATTATTCAGCTGCAAAGCCAGCAGTAGAGGCTCTAAAAGTTTATTCTCAGTTCCTGCCAAGAAGTTTGGCTGTATGTAGAGATCTAAACCCAGCCTTTTTTTTTACTTTGGCTCTCTTATTTGTGATGGTGGTGTGTAAAAAGTATTCCATTTTTCTTTTTCAACTCGGAATAAGAAAGATAAATGTTAACTCCTGTGCTGTATGCTGGAGCATGGGCTGCATCCAGTCTACTTGGTACTTCTCAGTTCTCACTTGACTTTCCTTTTGCCCAGATATCTCCAATAAATTGCACCTGGACTTTTAGGTACAGTAAACAGTCTGGCTGTCTTGACCAAGCACAGCAAGTGTACCATGTCTGTGAGCTGCTGTGGTACCTTGCATGGTACCACAGGACCACTGGTTTAAGAAACAGGAGTTTTTCCTGAATGCTGGTACTTCTGTCTTCACTTAACTACTTCACTGTGCACACAGAAGCTCTTATTTAGGTAGTCTGTTTTCAGATGTAGCATTTATCACTGTCAGTAGGAAGGTGATGGGTATGGGCAGTCTGTAGGGAGGGACTGGTTTACTGCCATTGGAAAAATGCCTGGTGCAAATACACTGCTTGGCAAAATGCTGATCTTGCCAGCATCACTGTGCTTCAGAAGCTGTCAAACTGGCAAGTGTCTAACGTTCTTTGGGTTTTGATATTATGCAGCGTGTCAAATTGGGTATTTTGTGACTTGTTACTTTGTTATTTGATAGATATATTAAAAAATGTATTTAAGCCTTTTTTCCCCACACCTTGCTCCTAGTTGAACAAACATTTTAATTAGGAAAACATTCTTTCATTTAACAGAGAAAATACTGTATGCCACAAAAATATATTTCAGGTCCTTTGGTTATTAAAAGTTGTCAGTGATAAATTCAGAAGTGTAGTTCAAGACGAGTTGATAATGAGAAACATTTCAAGCTACTTAAAGTTTTATTTTCTTTTATTGAAAGGAAAAGCCAAAGAACCCCCAAAGTTTTTTTCATGATACTTTATCACATGGTTTTATTTAATATTGAAAAATGGGAAGTCTATTTCTGTTGGTTGTTTGGCATGTGCTTCCTTTTTTGTGCAAGCATTCACTTTTTTTTTTCCCTTTCTCCCACCACTGAAGATACAGTTTCCAGTAAGGATGAAGGAAGAACATTTAAAGATCAACCCCAAGAGAATGAAGAAAAAAGGCCAGATGTATCAGTCTCCTCCACAAATGGGCATAAATCAGTCTTCAGCGGACCTAGAAAGATAGGGTAAAGTCTTTTCTTTTGGAAACGGATAAATTGGATAACAGCTGTATATGGTTGGATGGATTTTCTTTTGAGTTTCTCCAGCATTCCGCATCAGCCTCAAACTTCCCAGGGTTAGAAACAGCCTTCGTTTAAAAGCATACTTACTATAATTAGACTGCTGTTTCCCAGGAAATGCAGCAGTAATTATTCTTCAGCTGTAAAGGTAGCAGAAAAAAGGCAATTTTACTCCTGGATTTTTCTTGTTTATCCTTGGAAGTAACAGAGTGTTCCTAAAGGCAGGTTTGGTGAAGAACCAAATGCAAAAAATAGTATTTGGAGGGCCTGTTTTTTATCTATACTGGTCAGTTCTGCTCACAAGTCAAGTTTTCCTTTAGCTTCCAGCTGTGCAAATGCAGTCTAACAGTCAAGCAGTGCCCCTTTTCTGTGCATATGACAGTGGATAAACAGATATGTTGCTGGTCATCTTGAAGTCTCAGTGACGTGTGTAACCCCAGTTTGGCTATGCCATGAGAGGAGCACTCACTCACTCTCAGGGGATGTGGACAGATGCATTGAATATATGGTTGCACAAGTGGTGTCTGGACATAACTTGAGGCTATTGGGTGTATGGGAAAAAAAAGTTGGATGAACATTCATACCATGGCTGGAGGTCCATGGGCTGGTAGTTGGAAAACTTTGCTTCTGTTGGAAAAAAGAACACGTTTTATTATGGATCCTCAATATAGGGTAGCTAGATAGCTTTCTACAACGTTTTTACTTCTGAGGAGAGCTGAGTATGGAGTTACTTGTTCCGGTGACTCCAGAAATTAACATGAGTGATTTATCTCTCTTTAATACTGGGAAAAAGAGCATCAGAACACCTCTGGCTTCTGAAATTCAGGTGAAGAAAGAACAAGCTTAGGGAATCTTCTATAAAAGGACCTAGATATTGCTCTAAATCATGCTAATTGGTAGCTATAGTAAGAGTGCATTAAAGTTTAGTTTTCTAATCCTCTTTTCATTTAAATCCTTTGTGCAAATCTATTAGTCATATTCCCTATGAGAAACAATTATTTTTTATAATTGTCTGTTGTTTATTTTAGTGGTGTTCAGCTTTTTTCAGTTTGTGTCCTCAAATGTTTTCTGGTGGTGACATTCCCCATAAAGGAAGTGTAATCCTACAAGAATTGGGCTTGCTTTTCCTAGTATATTTTGTGGCCTCTCTTAGCAGTAGTTCACTATTCCTCCTCTTCCTTCCTTGCTCCTTCTTCCTCCCTCAGGTTCCACATTCATATACCTCATGAGTGGATTTGGTTTAGCAAAGACATTTTGGGGCCAACTCCTACTGACACTTAGTGTCATGGGATAACTTAACAGTCTATTGTTGTTCGTAAGTCTATGAATAATGCTATTACTTTTCAAAACTTTATTTCATTTCTTTCATTTTGGTATTATTAGGCCACATGTTACAAGGTAAGGGGATGATACATTTTTGGAAAATAGCATGTTTGGGGCATTGATGCACATAATTGGAGAAATTGCAAGAAATCTTTTAGAGAAAATACATATAGTGTAATTTGCTAGGGGAAAATACACATACTTAGTCAAAAATACTTTGCTGTGTATAAACTGTAAAAAAATAGAGAGAGGAATTTTCACAAAAGGCACTTCTGGTTCAAAGCTTGAGGTGGCCATGTTGAGTAGCAGGGATGTTTTAATGTTTTATGTCTTAAAAAGCAGTTTATACCAAATATGATGCTTTTCTTTGTTCATAGGAATCAGTTTGATAACCAGATTTGGTACTCTATTGACCGTTATATCCAGAGTTGTCCGTAGGTCAGACAGACAAAATTAATAGAATGCGCACATCATGGTATTTCAGTCAGGCTGTTGTTTCCTGGGAAAAAACTTATAACTTTTAAAATCCTTTATTCCTTGTTTTCATCAGGAAGGTAATTAGGGCGGTTACCAAAGGAGAAATTACAAATACAAAAGATGAAGGTGAAAGGAACACAGGCTCGGAAGCTGAAACCCAAAGTCTGCGCAGTGGCAAGTCAACGCCTTGCTCTGAGAGGTGAGCAGCAGAAATCTGGTACAGCTGATGCTGGGATTGACCTAGGGGTGTGGGCCAGTCCTCTGTGTTGCATTGTGTCTTTGAATGCTCAGCATTAATATTATCTGAGAAGAGCTTGTGTTAAAAAAACCAAAACAAAACCCAAAACAAAACAAAACCCAAACCAAAAACAAACCCTAAAAATTATCTCCATCCATCTTCCTTTTCTCTCCTTGTGTTCAGCTGGTGATTGCTGCCAGCTGATTTATCTTCTGGCTTTTAATTGGTGACCTGTGTTCATGTTACAGAACTGAGGCCCTTTGTTCTAAAGTTTTTCTTCGGTAATGACATGTTAATTGATTATAATTTATATTTTCTTCTTCAAAGGCTCTGTTTGCCCTTCTCTTTCCATGATTACCGTCCCAGAGTTCCATTTATCATTCTGGACGTAAGAGATCTCTGTTATTGCCTCTGTTGATAGCGTTATACAATGCCAGGTGCAACATTCCTCTCATGTCCCACCACCAAAATGAAGCCAAAAAATAGTTCACTTTTTTCTTGTTCAGTTGGATAGTCTATACTGTATGTAGATCCACATTCTTTTCTCAGGTGCACGCACCTAGAAATTTTACAATCTGGATTGAAAAATAATTTGCTGTAAGATCCAATAGAAATTTCTAGCTCTAAAACAGTGTTCCTGGGAGACTCCAAATAGATGTACAGGAACACAGGGTATCAGGTAAAGGGAACATCATGAAGTTCAATTCACCCACAGATGAGCCTTCTTGTTTAAGCAAGAACTTGCTTCCCTTTGTTACCTGCAATTCAAAAACCCAATTGCTGAATGTTCTGCAACATGCCTAAAGTTGATTGTGACCATCTTCTTGAAAGTTCGTAATTTGTTTTTTTTCACCGGATGCTGCAGCACTTACTAGCCAAATGAGCTTTAAAGCTGGTTTTCTTCTTTAATCCATACACAGTTCACTAAGTTTTTTTCTCACTAAGCTAAGTAGGCCTTCTGTATCTAACCAGATTCATACCTGACTTTTATGAGAAGTAGTATTTTTGCTGTATTTCTGGATTTCTTTTGCTTTTCATTGAATAGAGTAGAGATGAGTGAAGGATCTAAGAGACAAAAACTCAGGAATCCGGTGTCTGTGCTGCTTAACACTAAGGTTATACAATATTAAGTAGCTTTCTCTAAGGGTTTACCAGAATAAGGACAAAGGGATGCTTCTGAGAGGTCTGTGCAGCAGTTTTGATGTGCCAGACTGCAAGGAAGTTGTCATGCAGTGAACCATAAATGAAGCAAAATAATTTTCTTTGGGGTAGTAGCATTCAGCACCTGATAAGCTCTGTGTACAGGCTTAGAAGGATAAATAGAGTGAAGTACTCTATAGAAATAGCCTTTATGTTTGATTGCCTTGCTTGACTTTCACATAAAGCATCAATTTCTAGCTTTTGCCCAGAGTAAGGGTGTGGGATTTATTAAATTAGTGCTATTGAGTCATTATGACAACTTACTTCTCTACCCATCATCTCACCCTCACCTGGCCAAATCGGTGTCCTTTGTCAAAGTACATAGTAACCCAGTTGTGTTGCTAGGAGATGCTTTTGGTAGGGGGGGCTGAATTATTTTACTGTCTATGGAAGATGTGGCACTTTCTAAATATTAGTTTGTGGAAGGATTGAGGAGCAGCTCATATTTCTCAGTAGAGGGATGAAAATTCCTGTCTTGTACATGCATGGTTAAATACTTTAATTAGGTATTTGAGGATGCTTGCTTTGGTTCATCTATTCTTAATTTATAGAACTGAGTAGCAATTACTAAAAATAACAGCAAATTTTCCCAGGCTACCCTCCTTAACTGTTTTGAGTTTCAAATTAAAAGAATATTTCTGATATTTCTGATTTTTGTAATTGCCCTTATCTTTTTAGCTGCATTGCCAAAATTGGTAGTTATTTCACCTACCAGCAGGGAAACAGAGAGAGAATTTTTATTCTTTCTAAACATTTGGTTTAAGAGAAGCTGTACTGAGCTGGGAACAGGGAGTCCCAGCCCATGAGTTCATTTCCTCAACTTGTTTATTTCTACTCCAGCAAAAATGTTTACTGATTTTGCAGCTGAATGGACTGGAAGGCTGCATTAGGATACTTCTAGGAGAAATAGTGTAGGAATTTCAGGCTTATCTACACAGACCCACTACCCCATTGTACCGAGGTCTTGTCTACCACATGGAAATGCCTGGCATAGTCAAGTTATAACAACATTTTTCTTTGGTTGTCTACTTAATATGTGTACAGAATGTGTTGAACCTCTCTCTAATAGCAGACTGAAATAAGGGCAAAGTACAGGAGAAGTCTGTTTAGCAGGTTTGATGTGCAAGTGCTCAGCCTGACTGATGACTCCGGCAGAATCCCTTGTAACGTGTTTTCAAATCTTTCATCCCAGTCCACATTACTTCTGAACACTTCTCTTGATTTACACTAGTTTACACGGTGAGGAAAAAAAGTCTGTAACAACAATTTTTGTAACAGAAAGTCACAACAATCCATCAAAAGTGGTGTGACATGCAGTAAAATTCAGGTTTTCAACATTTTGGCTACTCTCCATACATTGGCAGGTTTGGAAATTAAGATGCGTGCATCTAATTTCAATAGCATTGATTAAATACAGATGACAGCCAGTAACCTTGATTTTTCTGACTTTGCAGCACCAAAGACACATCTTTATGTAAACAGATAGGACTAAAATTCAACCAAAGCACATTTAGTAGGATTTGTTGATCACTAGCTCATCAAATTAAAAAGTAACAGTGCATGTACGTGAAGTGCACTTGCGTAAGAGCATGTTTATTATGCATGATCTACTGTTGTCAATATATGAAATTGGATAGTAGTCGTTAAAAAGGTTACCATATGCTCGCTAAAAGACACAAACATGGTTGCACAATATATGTAGGCAGTCCTGGTGTTTGGGGTATTCCTTGTTTTCAATAACTCCACCAACGTGGATTCAGAGCCTGTCCTCACTGCTTAACGTAGTGGTGAGACAGGAGCTGTTGTGTTTACATACACAGTGTGTAAATACAGTTCCAGAGTATTTTTTTTCTCAGTTCAACAGTAGTTGTAATAAAAATTTCCATTGTGGTAGAGAAGACTTTTACTGCAGTTACTCTAAACCTGATATGACAGCCTAAACCAAGTGAAGGTGAAATTCAACTGTTGCCCAGCACAATGAAGATGCCTGCAAAACTGAAATATTTATTAAGCAAGCTTCTTTTGGCTGAAAATACGCTGTAAGTTCCAAAAATTTTCTCCAGCAAATTTGTACTACTATTGTCCTCTGACACTGTATTTTCCATATGGAAAAGGGTGCGATTCCTGCATCAATTCCTATTTACCAGAATTTTTTTTTAAAGTGGTGAGTAGGAATGTATGCAGAACTGTTACTGTCCTGCAAGGCTTTTCAAGATTTCGCTGAATTGCAAAGAAAAATGAAAAGGTTTGAACTGATGTTTGTGGAGAAAGAACAGTAGATCAGCCAGAACTTGTATTTTTACTGCAAATCAAATTTCAAATGAAAATAAAACTTTAATTGGAAATGTGTTGAAATATATTTTAAAATAATTTTCATTGTTTCAAAAGGGTTCTGGTATATGCTGATCACAGATGCTTTTTTGTCACTTTTACTAACACAAAACCTGGCAAAAAGAATTGTCCAGCTTTCCTAGCTTTCCAAGCTGGTTGAAAGAATTGACCACTTTGGGTCAAGAGTTGTTATTGCAACATAAATAGGACAGTGAGCAAATTGTTGTTTTTCTGGAGAGGATGGAGAGCAGATAGCTAAGGATTTTAGACATTCTGAAGATAGTGCTGGCATTAGCATCAGCCAGAAGTGGCCAGAACTGTCATGTCACTATAGTTTTCCTTTAAACCAAGGAGCAGTCTGGTAGGAAGTGTTACAGGAGTTGTCGCATCTGCTGTTGGGACGCAAATGCCGTTCAAAATGAACGTGGACGAATGCAGCTTCTACAGCCTGGACAAGAGCCGCTCATTTGGACTATTCGCAGTTCTGGTAGAAGTGCTGAAAACAGGCGTATGTATAAAGCAATCGTAATTCACCCTTGCCTGTGTTTTTCTTTCCAGGCGACCATTTCCTTGAAGTGGATCACACAGTTCATCCAGGGCGATGTTATTCTAGTAAATTGTTACCATGGCTGTTTTCTTGCAATGGTTTGCTAAATGGGTTGCCTTGGTTTGCTCAAAGCAATAAGGCTTTAATACTCTTCTCTCCATCCCAGAGGGAGCACTCTTTCACTGAACAGTAGCGATGCAGAGGCCGCTGCGGGCCATCTGAAAGGGGCCGCGGGTCCTGTGAACAGAAGCGATGTTTCCATACCTTCCATCCCGAGGTCTCTGGCACTGAGCACGTGCAGCATGACCGCAGATTATAGCAGGGTAAGTACAGTGATGTAGAGCTGACACCAAACACAGCTGACACCAAACAAGGTGACCTGGCTGGTATCCGCCCTGTTAGATTGATTTGTAGGCCAGAAAGGACAAGCCTGATGGGGAAGATTTTGTTTCTTCTTTAATTCTGCTGTTCTCTACTAGAATAGAATTTGTCATGCTCTACCGGTGATGTGTTTTTTGGTTTAGCAGACATTTTTCTTTCATCTAAAAACTGCTGTTAATGTCCAGCGTTACATAATGAGTTACAGATTCTGAACTGGGAAGCACAAGGGGTGGGAGTAAGCGTTTTTGGCACTTCAGGGCCTTGAGTAAGTGCTGTAAACTAAGGATGTGACTTTCAAGCGTGCAGGGTCCAGCATGCTCCCGCCGACTTCTAAGGGAAACTTTGCAAGCTCAGCACTTGCAGAAGATCAGGCCGTACTGATTTTTAGTGGCTTTGGATACTGGGCTCTGCATAAATTATGGCATAACTGAAAATGTGTGCCAGACACTTTATCAAACTGAAAGGTGGGATTCCTCTTACCTGCTGTTGGGCCTCTTGGGATGTAGGTGGCTGTGTCTGAGCTACCCACCTTGGCTGTTTTGTAATAAAGCAGAAGGATGTGGCTCATCTAGCCAGAAGCAGACACTCTTTTCATTCCCAGACAGCCTGCCTGTTTGTCAAGCAGCTCCTCCTGGCTGTGCACCGAGATGCCCCCGCTGAATTCATTTCAGTCACTGCTCTTAAGAAATCAGGATTGTACTAGCAAGTTATTCTAAGTTGCCATGACTTAAGTGTACAAGGAAAGAGATATTTATAGTCAGAGGTAATGCCTTTTACCATTAATGTTTGGAAAAAAGTAGATGAGCATTTGAGATCAGAGCCCTATTGAACGCATCAATTTTATTCTAACTTCCAAGTACCTGGTCTAATATATTGTCTTTCCTAATAAAAAATAAGTTAGTATATATGAAGGGAAGTTTCAGGAGCTGTAAATAAATTAATAGTTGTTTTATTTATATTCTTGTTGGCTCACAGACTGACTTGATTTCAAGTGCATTAGATTTAGTTGAAAAAGGCCAATCCACTTAGTTTAGATGGAGTTATGTCATTAGCTATTCCTTTACAAGAAAGCCATAATGATATAAGCATACTGGCTTTATTTAAGAGGTTATACTGACATAATTTAATTAGTTCAAGTCCGTTTGGTTTTACCCTGACTGAAATAATTATGCTGGTATAAAAACAATAGGTTTTATCTTTTCTTTCTTTTTTTTTTTTTTTAATTTCCAAGCTAAGTGAACTTTTAATAGATTTGAGTGTTTCACTTCCCTCCTCTCACTCCTGATGCGTTGCTCTGATTCTTCAGTTGCAAACTCAGAATGTATGCATGAATCGCATCTTTGTGCAAATTTTATGCATGATCTATGCTAAGCAAAGTAGGTTAGATTGTAATCTAAATATATTCAGTAATAGACTGGATGCTAAAGGAGCTTTGGAGTTCTGGGAGCTAATAGAAATGATGCTTTTGTAGACTGATACTGAGTAAGCTCGCTTTTTGTATTTATGGGATGTGCATTTTTCTTATTGGGCAGGGCACTGGCTTAGAAAATGGCATGATTATTCCAGCAAGTGAAAGTGTACCTGAAGATTTAGTAAAGAAGCACTGTAGGAAAGCATCCGGAACACCTTCCATTGCAGTTTCTAGGGTATCTTTGTCATCAGGCAAGTATTAAATCTTTTCCTTCTTTCTGCCAGCCTTTATCATCAGAGGATTATTCCTATTCTTGCAACTCTGCTCCTTTTGTTTTTAAAGCACATTATGAAACGTACATCTGATCTTTCAAATTTGTTCATATTCATTCTTAAAAGTCTTCCCTTTTACTAACTAAGTTTATACCACTTCACAAATTTTACATTTGAAAAAATGGTAATCCTAACCCCAGTAATGTTGGCATAATGTTAGTATTAGGTAAATCACATGCTCTTAGAATTGTTACAAGATTTCATTCATAATTGCACATTGTTAAATCATCCTCTGTGTGGTCAACTATATAAAATATATACCTATCTGCAAGCTGTATAAAATACTACTGTGCTGCTGCCATTACATTTCACACCCACTTTGCCCAGAAGGAAATTTGGGAAACAAAGAGCTGTCAGAGAACAAGTCTCTTACAGACTTCATGTAATTTCATTTTTATACATCATGCACTGAACCAGTTGATCCAGCTGCAATTTGATTGGAGACTGTTGGGTAAACGAGGCTTGCACAGGAAGGTGCTGTCAGAGCCACTTTGCAACAGTGGGTGGAGATCCTCCTTTTCCTATCTGAAATAGGAGGCAGGGGTGCCCTGCACTCTTCTGCTTCTCCCAGGCACTTGGTCAGCTTAGAGGGCTACAGAGTAGGTTCAGGTTTACAGGTTTCTCTCTGAAACACAGCAGGGCTCACTTTATTTCAGCTGAATTTAGCCCAAAGCAGAAAGCTAGTGGCATATCCCACAGAGCTAATTAAAGGAGATAACATTCTTCACCTTAGATTTTTCAACTTGAAAGCATCAGAGTTTCTTTGAGAATATTGTGCAGTGCAACTACATGCAGAGGTCTTACAGACTGCTACTTCTTCATGAAGTGAAAATTCTCCTGTTTCTGCTACCTTATGAAAGTTTTTTCCTAGTAGAAAAGAACTGGCCTCATGTTACCGAAGGAGATGGATGCTGAGCAAAATTGCAGGAGACCTGGGAACAGGCCTCAGACTCTTCATTGTCTCCTTGTTGGAGTATCTCAAAGAGCATTAAGGTCAGGAGAGTGACCTTTCCTGACACATCAGCTATAGCCCAGGTAGAAGATGAACAGTTAAAAACTTTCCAGATTCCTACCTGCAGGATCTAAAAGTATTCTCTTTCCCTCTTTCTTTCTCAATATATTGAACAGCCGTACAAAAGATTTACATGGGGAGGACTAAGAAAATCTTCCCCCAAGGCATCTAACGTCTTTTGCCTGTAGAGTGGATGAGAGACCTGTAGGACTGAAAGAAACTTGTGCAGGTCTCGAGACTTGTTCACTTCCTCCTCCTTTCTGCACAGGGAACACCAGTAATGGCAGAAATATTTTCTATGTCCATCTGTATCCCTAGTTGCTTAATTCTGAAGCAGACGCTGGGGAGAGTTTGGTGGTGGTGGTAGATGCGACCATCACTGTGAACACTTGGACTGCAAGTTTTGCAATATTCCAGCCTGATAGGCCTACCAGAGAAAGTCAAAAGCTTGGTCTATAGTATCATCCACAGGAGAGAATTACAGCAGAGAAATAGTGCAGGGGGAAAAGTATTGGCCAGAAGGCTGAACAGCATCAGAAAGCATATTTGTTCCATTTATCATATTGGTGTTCAGTTGTCATAGAGTTTGTGACAGATACCTAAAATATTGTTTTGATGTTTTTTTCTTAAAAACAATTGGGTTTGAGACAACACTTATTAAAGCATGGAAGATGAAATGGAGTCTTTTTGTACAAATTATAGCAAACATTGTAATTGTTTTTATTTTCCAGATCGTAGCCGATCTGAGATAGATTTGAGTGAATCTTTCTCTGAAGGAAATGAGGATTCTCTGAGCATAAGAAGCAAATCTGTACCTAGTGCCTTAGATCAGGAACTGGTGAGTTATAAATATGTAAATGTTTGTCTGGTGGAAATGCTGTTTGTTGAGACTTATGAAATCAGCACTGTATGTATATCTATGTAAAATATAAGTAACGCAGAGCATTATTTCAGGGATATTTAATAAGTTTTTAAACAGCTTCATCTTCTGAGTATGTTGGCTATAGCATGATTTCAATGAATAGTCATGGTTACAGTTTGTTACTGATTTGCTGGGTTTTGAGTTTACAGGTGAAAGAAGCCTGAGAATAAATTTCAGGCACTATATTACACACATTCCAAAGTTCTGTTAATTCATACTTTCTTAGATTTTAATTTTGATGCTGAGAAATTCTATACTTTAAAGGCTTTAATCTTTGTCTGGTTTTGATTTTCCCGTTATACATATTTTTAGCAAATGAAGCCCCAACATTCTGTTCTGTCACTGTTGCTTGCCTCTTCTTTCTGTTCACTGTTTTCTCCCATACATCTCCATGCCCTTTTCTATGTATTCTGTGGGCTCCTTTTCCTGAAGTGATTCACAACTTCCCTCTCCTCTTATGCACATACCCAAGATACACAAGTTGCAGATGTGCATCAATGCTGTAAAAGAATTTCCAAGCTTGTTAAATATGCATGGGGGGGGAGAAGAGTTATTTAAATAGTTCTTCATGTAATCATAGTTTGTTCTGAAGTCTCCAAATGTGTGCTTGTAGCTTTAAAAAAAAACCAAACAAACAAACAAAAAAAAACAACCACAAAAAAACCCCACAAACATAACCCTCTGCATTATGGTTTATGCATTTTGCCTATTGTCATAGTCCTTCCCTACCATCTGCTCTTTCAGAGAGCATTGGCCATGGGAGATGTTTCCCCTTCTTGTAGCATTTGATACTTGTTGGGAAAACAACGTGTTGGGATTCCCATCTGTTTCTTGGATTGTAAGGACTCGGAGAATTTGCCTGCAGCACTGCTTTGTTTGAGTTAAACCTTAAGGAAATAAAAAAAGCCCTTCCTGTGTGTCAGATTTCTGTGGAAGAAAAACTTCAAAAATAACTGGTTTCATTTTTAATTGTAGTAAAGAAAAATGATGTGTTCTTGTTTAAGAAGCTGGAAAATATTGCAGAAGAAAAGCATAAAATAATAAAATACAAACTTTAAATATCTTTATATCAATTTTCTGCTCTAATTGTACAGGGAGCGGTAGTTGTCACTTAGGGATTTCTCTGAGGCAAGTGCCAGACATACCAAGTCCAGAGTGGTTTTCTGTTCTTTGATTTTTGTCTTCCTCTTATTCAGAGTGTTTTGTTTTGTGGTTTTTTTCTTTCTTGCTGACTCTGAATGAAATTTCAGATTGCATCTCAGCAACTCTCTAGCTTCTTTGCTAACATAGGAGACCTCTCTTGTGCTTGTGGCATAACCTTGATTTAGTTGCTCCGGGGTCTGTGAGAGTGCTAATTCCCCTTTAAACTTCATTCGCAATGGGGTTCATAGATCTCTGATTCTACCCATGTCCTTGCTTGCTCTGTTTTATGAAATCAATAGATTGCATTTGTCAGCTTTAGTGTTATATTTTTTTAGGGTAGTTTGACTCACAGGAGTCCTTCAGAGTCTTGCACTATATTCATTATGGATACAGTGTTTTGAGATAAAAGTTGTATTCCTGCTGGAGTTTAGTTTATTTGGTGCTCGATATAAGAGGCAAAAAGAAAGATATCTGATGAAGACAACAACAGCTCCTGCAGCCTTTTCTTCTGGCTGGCTGGTGGAGCTAGCTGAGGTGTTCAGTCTCATTCCTGGGTGATGAGAGCTGACAGCAGTGGTGT
>VYZW01056427.1:64656-106221 GCA_013401315.1 Balaeniceps rex | reverse complement strand
AATGAAGATTTTTGTAATGTTAAAAGACCCAGAACACAACACAGCAAAACAAAACCCCAACAGTATCTGAGCAATATCTTGCCAGAACTTGTATGTAGGGTAGAAGCTGGGGGAGGCAGGATCAAAGATTACAGGAAATGTGAGAGTCACAGAGGGAGCAAAGGGCACAGTTGTCAACAGCAGTGAAGAAAAGTAAAAGGAGGGAGGATTTGTAAGGGGAGGAGAGAGGTTCAAATAAGATGAGCGTCAGCTGGCAGCAGACAGTCCAAAAGCAGTGCATCAGGAAGAGAGCTACGTACTGACATGGGGAAGGGGATGGAAACCATGGGGTTTGTTAGCATTCCATTCCGTGGAGAAACAGCTTGGAAGGATAAAAAGACATTGGTGAGAGTGGAACTTCTTGCTGTGACTGTGGCAAGGCTCATAAAAAGACTTGTGGGAAGAGTATTGCCCCATAGCTCAGGGAAAAAAGATGTTGGGGGATCTTTATGCTTCTTCAAACTGGGATACAACCTAAAGAAGGTATATAACTGTGCTTGAAAGTTCGCCCAAGTAATAGGAAAGGCATGTCCTTTTTGGAAACTTGACATTTTTTCACAGCTTAGAAAATCTTACAGCACTCCCCAATTACAGTGCAGTACTATCTCACTGGCAGGCAAGGTGGAAACTCTGCAACCACTTTTGAACAGGAAGCTTTGCTTTTCACTGTGCATCTATTACTGCACTTGGATTGAGTCTGAGAACACGGAGATAATTCCCTAGCCAGTAAATGGGCTGTAAAATGAGTTTTACTCAATACTCCCATGCTTTGGAGTAGGACTCTCTCTTTGGCTCCCTTTCATTGGAGATGCAGCACCACAAAACCCTGTACCTCAGCTGTGTTGGCAGATGGTAAGACAACAGGAAACTGTGAGATGGGAATGGGAAACACTATTAGCTTGGTGAGCAGATATGCTTTGAGTGCTTTGGTGGTGAGATGAAGCAGTGTCATTTGCAACCATTCACGGCTTCTCACACCTCTTTGGTGACCTGAAGTAGAGACTCAGGTACCAGCACTGCTAACAGCTGAATATGTGTTAGGTGTCACTAGTGAATGCCAAGGTGCAGTAGGTACTGCTACCCCCTTCTGGGTCTGCTCATGTGCTATGCATTTCATATAGACATGCTTTAAATATTCAGGGAAAATTACTGAGATTTTGGAGGCAACGGGTGGCTGATGCAAGGAAAACTGATCAGGTAAGAAGTTTTGGCTCAGGTTATTTTTCCAACTTTTCATTCAACCAGCAAGCCTCAAATGTTTGACTTAAAATTTGAGTATATGAGCTACCTTAGCACTGTTATCCAAATAAACAAATTTCTGAAGGGCTCCTTTTAGAAGGAATGCTCTGGAAATGGCAACACCAAGATACACATGTTGACTAATCTCTGATTCATTCAACTGCATTTTGAACTGAACCAAAAATTAAGTTTCAGGGAAAATCAGCAGAAAACCTGTGTCTACCACGCCATTTCTCTCCCTGGAAACACAATGCTCCAGACAAAGGGAGTGCTGGGTCACAAATAATTTTTCTGTGAGTCCCTTTTCAGCAGTATAGTTTCTCATATGCTTTATGGAAGACATTCTGCTAAAGCCCCCTAACACAGAGCCTTTGTCAAGATGGAAGTTGTGGTTGTTAATGGTCGTGCATCCCTGCCCTCCTCCTTGGCCTCCTTCCTCCATTCACAGCCTGTAGAAGAGCTGCTGCTAAGCTGAGCAAAAGCTCTCAAAGCATTAATTACCCCAACTTCCTTACCTTTTCTAGATGATTTTTTGCATCTTCAGCCTAATCACTTTTATTTATTTTCTTAATTCTCAGCTGAAATTAGACTGTAGACTATGTTCATAAATAGTTAGAGCAGTTCCTGGCACAATTTTGGCCAAGGCCAACTCACAGTGTCTCAGATGATTCCCAGCCATGGTGATAGCAGGGGCCAGGAGCCGTTCCTCCAGGCAGTCTGGATGTGGAAGGGTGTTTTACCTGCTTTGAAAGACAAGAACACTTATACAGTATGGTGCTGGGCATTTCTGTGACTGTTGGCCTGACGATCGTGGGCTCTCTTGGGCACATCCACTCTACCAGTATAAAGGTAGACTAAGACATAATGAAGGAAACCTTTATTAGAGAACATGGTCATGAGCCTGGGGAGGTGCAACAAGAAGGTGCATTTGCAAATAAAAAGTAAAATATATTGCTTTGGCACCTGAGTGTTCCTCAGGTGATACACCACCTCCCACATGTACCAAACCCACTCTCACTTTGTACTGGCAAGGAGCAGTGACTCAAGACCCTCTGTGCAGCTCTGCCTCCACTTTTAAGGCAGCAGCTTTTCAGGTGCCAGAGGAAAGTGCTATTGCTTAATCCAGATGTGTGATCAACCTTAGTGAAGACACCGAACAGGCAAAACTTCCTCCTAGGGCCATCAATCACTTGGCTGATCTCTGTCTTGATGTTACCAGCCTGTGCCATTTTCCATGGCAAAGCACTTTTGGCTCATCTTTTGTAAAATAGGTGTGGGGAAAGCTTGGAACCTGAAACAGAGTCCTGCTTGCCTGGAAATAGATGTTAGGGGTAGAAAGCAGTTCAAGATTAATTCCAGCTCACATGCAGATGTTTACACATCCAGACCTAAATTTCAGTATCTCTGTCTGAAGCTGAATATCACCTTAAGTAGCAAAAAGATCCTTTGGGGATTACACACATACCTTTATGCATAATTACTAAGTAAGTTAAGAGTTAGTGAAAACGAGAGTGATTGTTGATAAAAAAAGGAAAACATTATTATCTAAAAACTATTGAAAGTGGACATGGTGACACTTCAATGTCTCAGAGAAACAGAGCAGGTCAGAGGTGGGGTTATAGGGCACAACTCTTCTCTGTACCAATGAGTAATGGTTCCCAAGGAACTGCTCGGTAGGCCAAGGATCATATGATCAGGTTTCTAAGGATAGAAACATTGTGAACATCTTCTCTGAATTACTGTATTACATGAGCAGTGGGACTTCCATATTAAATCCTGTATGAAACTCAGTATGTCTTTTAGGAAAACATCCAACCACGATCAGACTGTTACTGTAGAATGAGCCGCAGCAGTTGGTGAGGTGTTGCAATAATTAATTACCTTCTGAGATCAACGGGTATTGCATTTTCCCTGCAAACTGTCTTGGTTGCAACTTTCAGCCATTTAATCTTGTCTGACCTCTTTTGCTAAGTGGGAAAATGTTTTTTTTAACACCTTTTTTCACTCTGTGTCTATTACTCATTTGTGATCATGTCACCTAAGTATTTCTCACCAGACTGATCCTTTTGAATCTGTTCCTAGAAAACAGATGCTTAAGTCCTTCAGTCATTCTCATGAACTTTTTTGGACTTCTCTGTCTTTCAAATTTTTACAATCACTTGTGAATATCAGAGCTGGATGCAATGTTTCTGTGGTAGTCTTACTGCCCACAGCAAACCTAACCCTGCCCCCCACCTCCCCGCAGAACCCAGTAATATTGCCTATTTTTATGTGACTCAACAGATCTACAAGAGGCTAAAATTATATTGAACTCAGAGAAAGACATCTTACAAGACAAGACTTCAAGACTTGAAGGGAAGAGTTTTATGATAATTTATACTTAAGTTGAAGCTCCTCCAGTGCTACTGGAGAGGAAGTCAGGCTTCTGATGTACCCTGACAATGCATTTTCATCTGTCTACCAGAAGGCCTTGTAGAGGCTTCCAAATTTGGGCCTAGCTCAATACATACCTCTGTAGACACGGTGACATGAGAATCTGTACCTTGGCAGAAACCCCTCTGAGGAAGAACGAAGAACAGGTATTGCATGAGCAGCCCATGCTGCATGGGTCAATGGGATTTCAGAGAGTCCTGTGTGAAAATGCCACCATACCATCACATTGTTTTATCCTATTTTAGCCACAGGGAAATACTAAGTGGGATATGCTGTCTTTAATAGGCTAATTTCCACTTTATTTTTCACATCTGGGACTTCTGTAGACATTAATGTTGTGCTGGTGTGTGAGATAATAAAGACGACTTCCATGGGATTTAAGTATGTTTACTTAATGATACCATTATCAAAATATGTATTTATTTTCTCTAGTCTTTTTGATATCATGAACTATGCCATTCTGGGAACAGGTGACTTGTTAAAGAAGACAGAAGAATTATGCTGTCATGTTAAACTATGTAACCTAACTGTGAGGTGCTTCTGATCACTGACCATTATTAATTGAGCCAGTTTTAATCCCAACAAAGCATATAATCAGACCAGAGCGTCTTCCTTGTGGACAGTTCAGGCAGACACATTAGAAAAATAACACCAGTAATAACAGAAGAATTTAGCCTACAGTGCAAAACACAGTCAGAGCTGGGAACATGCTGAAACCTATAACATAATATGTAAATGTCAGCACATAGTTGGAGTGGAAATGATTGCAAAAATAATACACAGTGGAATAATTGTAATGTAAAGCCTTGAGGCAATCCTTCCTATTTCAAGCATTCAGGAGGAAAATGACTGCTGGATTTTCATCTTACCTCTCCGAAATCAAAATGTTTAGGCAGTGATATAATTGCTTTCTAATTATTTCAGTCAGTCAGTAAAATGTTTGGAGTAAATGGAGATGTGTAATTGATAAAAACATTGTTCTTTCCTTTTTTAAATGCAGTGACAATCTGTGCAAAGATGGCTCAGAAACTGGAACACTTGTACAAACCTTCTGGTCAGTGCTCCCAGAACAGTTTGCAGTACTAAAGAATTAAACTGTACAAATGGCAAGCATTATGATTATATTTCTGGTTTAGGGGATGCTTTAGACCCTCAGTTTGGCTTTGGTGAGTACCTGCCTGGCTCTGTCTCCCCTACCCAGCCCCACTGGCACCTGGTGGTCTGCGGTGCTGCCTGCATGCATTTGTAGAGGTCTTGCTCCAGGCCTGAGGAGCAGGACACTCACATTACAGCTTCACAGAAAAGTCAGGGTTGTAACAGCACCCAGGTCTGACTCCTGGCCTCTGCTTTCACTGCAAAACCATCCTTATCCCCCTCTTAATACAAACATTTAGATGCTGTTGAATCCAAGTGGAAACCTCCCTGGCAAAGCATTGCACTTAGCAGCTTTCCTGAAATCCTCTGAAGACTGTAGAGAGCTGTCGGCATGAGAACCCCTGCAAACCCTCAGGGGAAGGGGCAAATACGACTCAAAGGGGCTGTGGGCACAGAGCTCTCATGGGGCACCCCCCAACGGAGAGGGGCTTTGGCTGAGAAGGTACAGGCCCAAGCTGAGAATGAGTCTTTGTGCTCTTGTCCCTGCCAAGAGTGTTTTCATGCTCCTCTTCCTTCTTCATGGCAGCACAGATGGGGTACTGCTGGGGTGTGCACTGGGCTCACGCGGGCATGGGCTGCATGGGATGCTGCAGGGGTCTGTGCCACAGCAGCGACAGCTCTTGGCATTTCCTTGGGTGAAGGACGTGCTGGGCACAATCTTCTTGTCAAGCTGGCGTCCTGTTACTGAAACTATTGCTGAAAAAGTTCAGAACACAGAATGAAAATATTTGGGATTTTTTTTTCTTTTTCATGACCATGTAAATTGCTGTATCAAAAAATGCTGGAGTCAGATACATAAAGTAGAGCCACACATCAGTGCAGGGTGATGAAAGATCTCTATGATAATGTAGTGGTAGGAAGTCTATTTGACATAATCATTAGGCAGTTACTGTACAACCAGAAATGTGTATCTTAGATTAAAAGAATGAAAACAATTGGTGAAAATCCTTCTAATTTTCATACTGGCTAACAAAATGACCCTCCCTCTTATTTATAAATAAGTATATTAATTTCTATTAATTCAAAAGGTTTTTTTTTTTCCTAGTCTGTTCTTTTAATAATCTTTGTTTCATTGGAAGCAATATAACTTACAGGGATTGAGAAAGCCTAGCCATACCTTCATTGTAGTTAGGGGAAAGAGTTTGCAAAATAAAATTATGATGGGAAAAAATGGAAGTTTTGCAGTTCGTTTTGTACTTGTTTGGAAATTGCATGTCCTAATCTGTTTTAGACATCTTTTCATTTTTTTTTTTTAAAGGGAATAAACAATGCACTTAAAGCAATTTAATTTTCTTCATTAATGATAGAGAGATGCAAAACATCTGGCTTACTATAGACATCCTAACTTTTACATTAATCTCATTCCTGAGGTTTTCCTTTGGAAAATTCAGGTAATTCTTAAAGGATGAAAACTTCTGCTAAAATTATGGTCTACTACATAAACTAATAACAATACATGCTATTTTTAAGTTACTTTCATCCTACTTTCACCCCATTTCAAAAAACCAAACTAAGGTTACCCAATCATACTGTTTGTCTCCCAGCTCTGTACCTTCTAATTCCATTGGCCAAGTTCAGTCAAATTTGATAGAGAACTACATACTAAGTTCTTACAAGTTCCATAAAAACCATCAGTAGCTGGATGAGGAAAAGAAACCCTGACAGGGCTCCCATGGGGGGAGCAGTCTGCCAGGCAGTGCAGTTATAGCTTCCTTTTGCCAGCACTTCTTGTCTCTTGTGCTCAGCTATGGGCTAAACAAAGTTAGGCAGGAGAAAGAAAGGAAAGCTGCAGGTGCTCTGTTGGGGTAGTGTTGGGAGAAAGCAGGGTTTTCAGAGGAGACTTGTGGCATAGGAGGAAGCTGGGCATGTTATAGGGAGTTAAGCTTACATAAAGAGAGAAGAATGGGAGATTCTGCAGGAAGGTGCTTGGGAGTGTTGTGGTTGCCGGCAGCAGGGGCTGTGGCAATTACCAAAGGGTATTGTCCTGGGGAGTTGTAGGGAACATGACAGGGAAAGTTAGGACATTGCATTAGAGATTCATTCCTGTCAAACAATTGTCTGTTCAAATTCTCTTCTGAGACTGCAATAATGAAGCAATAATGAGTCCTGCAGCGACTCAAACCACTGTCAAACATATCCCTTACAAAGGTGGTGGCATCATCAGCCATGGCCCTTTATTAAGTCTCTAACCCTTCTTGAGCTCACTTTTAAATTTTTTCCAAGTCAACAGTGATGTGAGACATTTCCAGGCAAACACTCCGCTTGAGAAAGGTAACCCAAGGCACACAACCCCGCAGGATGCCCTTGGCTGCTGCCCACGGGGCAGCAGGCAGTGCCAAACAGCAGTCTTCACGGTGGATTTAGCTGACTTCTGTGTTCAAATGAAAGGCTGCAGGATATTATACTCACAAGATATAATGTGAGTGTATCTTATTGTTGCAAGAAATGTTTTCATTTCATTTGCAATTTAATTGTTAGATATTTTAACTCTGTCCGGGTTTTTTTTTTAATATCCATTTCAGCAAAGGATAGAAACTTTCCTTGACCTGGTGAGGATGAAGATACCATTACGGCTATGTCACTTCTCTTCCTCTCAGCTGCATAACAAGGCTGTGAGTTTTAAGTAATCTTAGGTTTTCTATCTGAATACCTGGGATGAGAGTACTTTCAGAAAGTACAAGGGGACAAGGAGTTAAAACAGAATAAATCTTGTGAGGCACTCGATAGCCTAGTGGACTGTCTGTTGATGAATGATGGATGGATGACAAAGAGGTAGGAAAGAATGTATCAATTTCAGAAATTAATTTCTTAATTATAATTGTATGGGTGTAAATAATTAGCTGTAATAAATATTCCATTCTTTTCTACTTTCCTGGAGTAGACAGGCAAAAATTCAGTATTTAAAAAACACAGTTTCAACAGATGTGGATAAACTGGTTTTGTCTGACAAGGTTTTACTAATTCTACACCTCCCCGGCAATCTGTGTCCCGAACACAGGAAGTCTCATGTGCCATGTATCTAAAGATACTGAAATGACTGGGTATGTATGTTAAAGGGCAGGTTAAATGCAATTTGCAGTTTAAAGAGCGATGTTATTCTGACCCATGTTGAAATAAAAGAAATGTATTTAATAGCTTCAAAATCCACGAGCATTTATAACAGAAGAAGAAATTACATTCTCCATTACCAGAGGATCCAGGTTCCCAGGGCTGGTATAAATCAGAAAAGAAGCAGAAGCATCAAGCAAAGTTTTCTTAATTTATGTCATTTAAAAATTTAATCCACGGGCTTTTATGTTTATAGACTTTATGGTTTATGATTTTATGTATTCCTGTCTTTCTTCCAGAAGTGTTTGTGGCTTTTCCTTAACAGAATCAAATGTAGGAGGAACAGGAAAAATCCTGAGAACAGGAAAAATTCCAGTGAGGACATTCCAGTCAGTTCGTAAGTTCAGTGAGAAGTTTAAAAATGCAGTTTTGCCTTTCAAACATAATAGCACTAATTCAGTCTTGAAATGAGTGGGTGAGACCGCTGCTGTAGAAGAGCGTGAGGGTAGAGCCTGTGCATTGCTGAGTGATCTTCTGTTTGTTGCTACACCTCATGCTCCTCTGCGGCATCCCCTGCAGAAATCAAGGCCAGTCCGTTGGGTAGGAGCATCACTACCAACATCCAAGTACAGCCAAGCAGGCCCTCTCTCTCCATGGACAAGCAAAGGCGCCTTCCAACTGGCAGAAATGTAAGTCACAAATCAAGCAAGGGTGCATGTTTTCTCATGCCAGAGAATCAGACTGTTAGTCCAGAAAGAAATGTTAGGAGAAGGATCACTAACATTCCTCCTACCAAAGGGAAGAAAAGGGAAGAGCTAAAAAAAAAATAGAAAAGGAAAGGATGTATGGTCCAAGAACTATTAAAACAGCAAAAGCAAAAACAAAGAGCTTGGAAGCAATTAGTAAACTAGCAAAGGGAGTAAAAGGCAGAAGAATAATGTAACGAAAAGCAATCGTGCTATAGGGATGCTGAAGATGAGATGACCAGATTACCAGCCTTTTTTGAGGATGGCTCTTGCCTTCCAGAGTATGCTTGCTCTGGCAGTTGAGCCCTCCAGATAAAGTTGTCTCATCGCATTCTGAGTGTAAGCTGTTTAAATAATGATCATAAGGTATGTAGCTATACATGTTGATGATGTATGGTGGAAAGTCATAGGCGAGTAATGGTCCTACCATAGGATATAAATAATTAGAGACACGTTAGAATAAAATTCCTTTGTGGTTATACATCACATGCATGTGATTGCCAAACGAACAAATCGTACATCAGCATACATCAAAGCATGAGTTAATAATTTTCCCTTTCTTGAAAAAAATTGTGAAAACGTAGAAAACAGATGCTCAAAGAGAGCATTAGAGAGGGATACTGGTGTCAGAACATACATCATAAACACTCAAAAAAGAGAAGGAGAAAATCAGCTCAAAATAAAAACAAATTATGTAACCCTAGAGAACTTAGTTTATAAAAGATATTGAGGACAGATGAATAGTGCTCTAACTGCAAATAGTGACAATTTTATGTTCCTACTACCGATAACGGAGAAGTAAATGGCAATACCTCTATTACAGCTAAACGGACATTAGAAAGGAATTTACACACAAATAGTTTTGAAACTCTTCTTTTGCTGACAACAGTGGTGGTTTCACTTTTCTCATCTTATTTTCAGAGTGGTTTAGTTCTCAGGCAAAAGGCTATCAGATATCCCTGAAGAAATACCCTTCAGTGCCAGATATTTACTGATTATGAATAACAGGATAGATTTCATCCAGCTGGGTCTCCTGAAGGAATGTTTGTCACCAGACTTCTTGGTCCTGAAGAACAAGCAGCTCGGTGATGGAGTTATAAAAGAAGCCTGTGAAGGCTTGCAAAGGCTCATGTGTCTTCACATGGGTGACAATAATCTCAGGAGCATCCCGGCAGATCTGCCCGCTGCCCTTACGGAGATGGGGGTAGTCAGTGGCAGCACCCGCAGCGTTGCAGAGTGGGCTTGGACTCAGTGCAAGAACCTGGTGGCACTGAGTCTCCACAGTAGCAGGTTAACCCACCAACCCTTCCCCAAAGCTGCATTTCACTCCCTAACATCTTTGCACATGCTGAAGATGAACTTCAGTCAACTGAGGAGCATTCATTCCCACAGTTCTCCACCTCGCCCTTAAGGAATTGTATGTGGCAGCCAGTAAAATGTCAGTAATTCCTACTGATGTCTTCAGTGAGCTGTCAGAGCTAGAAAAGCTTGATCTCAGTCACAATCAAATTAGTGAGAAGGGCATTAAGAAGGCGGCTTTCAATAACATGATTAAACTGGAAAACTTAACTCGGCAGAGGATTTGCTCACTGGAGTACCTCCGCATTTGCCCTCATCTCCGAAAGACCTCAGGCATGACAAAAAAATAATGTTTTTAGTGAGGCAAGAGGCCTCTCTGAAACTAGAAAATCTCACCCAGATTGATCTCAAAATAATAAAATATTCTACATAGCATGGAACATTTAAGGGCCTGCGAGGTCTCTTTCCCTAGATTTAAGTCATAACAAGTTACCAGAAATTCATCGCCAACTTCCTATCACATCTCTTTTTCTCTTCAATACTCATATTCAGTCTATGCCAAGGGACTCTTTCTCTGGCAGTCATAATGTTGAGAGCCATCTTCTTCTTGCATGGTTAGTGAATAACCAGATAAACCTTGATAATATTGATGTGTGTGCACTTAGATGCCTGTAAGGCTATCAGGAAGTCCACTTTTATTAAAAATATGCTAAAAAGGCAAGGGAGAGCACATGGAGACATGAGAGTGGAATTTCCCTTAGGTGGAAAGGATGGATAGATGTTAGCTTTCGACCTCTGCTGATCCAATAATAAACAGTTTAAATAAATAAAGTTAAACACAGTCACAAGAGTTGGAGAACACTGGATTTATTTTAAAGTACTTAGCAATAGTGTTTTTAAAAATCTCTATACTCAGAGTCTCCTCGAGGTAACTAAAGTGAAAATACCTTGATCTTTTAATTGCTCAGTAAAGTAAGAACTCCATCACGTTTACAGTCCATGTTATGCAATTGACAGTTTGCATATTTGCAGTTAAAAGATGTCCTGATTTTTTAAAAAATCCTAAACATGTCAAAAGGGGAATTCCCAGCATCTCCAGATTGAAAGTCACTGATAAGTTCAGTGCTGTAGTATGTCATTGCAGGGATTCATCAGATTTTTTTATTGCTATATATTTTCTAAGTAATGTTGCAGCTTTTTCACTACAAAAATCCACTGCTGGTTGGAGTAGGAAATATTCCAGACCTCTCCTGCATGCATTTAGTGCTTACAAAAAGGTAGATATATTTTTAGGTATTAGTTTTATATTCATTTTACACACACAACAGTTTCAACATATATGTGTTCTCTCTGATCCCGTAGTCATTTGGGGTGCCAGTAGTGATGCAGCCTCCAGCCTCAGGGCACTTGAACAGGGGCACTGCACAGGGGCACCTACATTTAAAGCATAAATGCCTTTAGCTCTTTCTGCAGCCAACAGAAACAGGTTAGTACTTAAAACCTGATGACCTTTTAGAAGTCCCTGGAATTAGTGAAGGTGAACATGGGCTCAGGTGTCTGAAACAGTGTTTGAGGGAAGCAATCCTTGTTTGATCCACATCTCAGCTATCAGGTGGATATAAAGCCTTCCCCCCACATGCTAATTCACTCCAATGGCTGTTGCTGCAAGCTACGTTCCCAGTGCATCCCTGCTGCAGGGGTAGGTACACAAAAGAGCTGGAAAGAGATCTCCAACCTGGGTGTCCAATATTTACTTCTCAGCCTCGTCGAGGCTTCCTGCTGTAGGGCTGTCCTCCACAGTGGTAGGGCAGGCGAGCTCCTGTGTGCCTCCTCTGCCAGCTCTAGTACCACCTAACTGGTCCAGCTGAAGCACCTTCAGCTCTGTTGATACAGGGGATGTATTTCTTCCATTTTGGGGTGGGGTGGGGGGAACCACAAACCCTCTACTTTTAAAATTGTCTTCAGGTCTTTTAATGTTTTAAACAAATGGAAAAATTGGGGAGGGCAGAAACTGCAAACGAGCTCTTCCAAGGTGTGGACACTCCGAGGTAATCAGACTGTGCTGTGCTTCATGCAACAGCTCTAGGATTGCAGACCAGGAGAGGAGAAAAATGTAACCTGCATCAACCTGGTAATGAGCTTAGTTCTACAACTTCCAGGTTTGCACTGGGCATGCAAATAAAACAAAACCGAATCACCTCGACTTAGGAGCTGAACAGAAACAGACAATGGAGAAATAGCAGCCTTAAAGCACGAAAGACTTCTCATTTTGGGGGGAAGCAACAACAACAAAAACCCCAACAAAAAACACCCACACACACACCCCCTCCACAAAACCCTGAACTCTTTCCTCTTTGGGGTGAATGAGAATTGCGGACACCACAGCCAAACTATGGAGTTTCACCAAACTTGTGACACAGAAATGCACATGCTTCACATCACAGTTCGTTGACAGTACTGATTAGAAGCAGGGGGATGTTTTACTATCTGTTAAGAATTGCACCGTTTGCAATTAATCAGCGACGTGCCCTTTTAAACATGCTCTGTGCATGTCTGCACAAGATATAGGACAGAGTATCGGTCCTGGAAAGAATTAGATATGCAGGTAGACCTAAATGGCTAGCTGGAGATTTACCTGTCTAAAGGGAAAGCTGGTGGAAAAAAAGAGGCAGCTTTTGGGCTGTGATTTAACAGCCCGTATGGAGCGTGGCTCCCCCGCGGTTGTTCCCATCGGTTGTAATTCAGTTTCTCTTGCAGTCCGGAGGCAGGCTGAATTCTCAGGTGCAGCGGACACAGCTTTTAGCTGCATTGGTGGATACAGGCAGCAGAATGGTATTGAATATCTTCCCTTGGCTTTCTTAGGGCCTACTCAGCTACAATTTTCTTTCTTTTTGGTCCATTATTAATTAAAAAGAAAAGACACAGATTCTCCTTTCCATCCCATCCACGGGAAGGGATGAGGGGCTTCCTCACCAGGTTTTCTGAAGGAAAAGCTTTGGATCTTACCGTGTTCCATGTATATAAACCTGGGAGGCCAGTATTCATTTGGCCTTCCCCATGGAAGCATCATGCAAGGAAATTTCAGCAGCCCCCATAGACAGAAGAGCCAAAATACAGACAACATAAGCTGTTGTTTTGCTAGCAAGCCACACGATTTGGGGGGAAACAGGTAGCACGCTGGAGGCAAGTCATATGCACTGACAGTCTATAAAGATTTTGTGGGAACCCCGAGCCAAGAGAGCAGAAGGAGCGTGTCGTTACAGCTGGTGTGACCAGCTCAGCTTCTTCACCCCACATCTGAGGAAGGATCCCTCCGTGGTTAAAATGGGCAGAGCTGCCTCTCCCATACATTACTGGGGCTGGGAAATTCTGCTTTGTTTTTGTTGGTTTGTTTGTCCTCCTCTTCCTCTTTGAATGTTTGAAATGGGTGATTTCTCTTTGCATGCATGGTACTGGAGATTCAATGTGCAAGACAAGGGAAATGGAATCTTCCTTCGCAAACAGCAGGTGGTGGTGCTGGGTTACGCAGAGTGCTTGAGAAACTGCTTACAGATGTCGCTTCCTTGTTGAATAACAGGCTGGAAATGGATGCTAAGCAAACTTTTCCACTTTTTTTTTTTCCCCCTCCTTATTGGAGGGTCACTTAATGTTTACCCTTTTTCAGTAGGTAGTTTAACAAATGTTTGAAAGTGTGTTTTAAAAATAAATCCTGCTAAAATAAATACGCTGGAGTTTGGGATAAATACAACTCACAGTATAAGATGTTATTAATCCTCTAAAAAACTTGCACGTTGTCTGTCATATTTTTGTGAAAACCAACAAAGAAATTTTGTGTTTCTTAACTTCTGGAATAGTTTGATTACATTTTTCATTCGTTTTCCAGATTAGTGTTGTGCAGTGTGTGTTTGTTCTTCTCCTTTGTTCAAGAAGATCATTCTTTTTTTCTTTTTCTTTAAAATACAGTTCAATTCTACTTTTTCCCTTGGGAATTAGGAACACTGTGCAGTGTTGCTTAGTTGTCAATGACCGTTTCATGTCATTTGAAATACTGATCCCCTCAACATGAAACCTTTTGCTAATTAAATATAATGCAGTAATAACCAAAGTTCTAAATGAGATTTCATTATATTTTTCTGTCCCTTCTGACTGATTGGTGCCTTTACCTTTGGCACCATTATCATTATCTGAAATGATCACTGTAACAAGAACGTTGTAACCCATCAACACTGTATCATTTTGAATCCATGCCTGGAATATCACAGTAACCCACNTTTTTTTTTTTTTTTTTTTTTTCTGTCCTGGAGCAATGATTAAATAAATATTGCTGTGGCTACAACAGATGTCCCAGTTACAAAATGATTGTGCTTTAATAGCCTGTTAAAGTATATATGTGACTGTATTCAGACCTTTGTATTTCCAAAAATTCCCTCTTGCCTGGGCAAAAGATAGCTGGGAAAATGTGCGTATGCCAGTGCTGGGCTTACATAAAACCCTTGATGATAAAAAAAAAAGCGTATGCAGGGAAACACCTCTGCAGTGGCGTATTGGCCCTCAGCTACTCATATACTGCATGGCACAGGGCTGAGGCAAAAAGGAAACACAGATCCCATTTTGTAAGATTTTTTACAGACTCTTTACCTATGTTGGACTGCAAATTCCTTCTGCTGTGTCTCTGTTCAGAATATGACTGCAAATACAATAATCCAATATTTTATATGGTTTTGGCTTACCTGTACAAAATAACGTCATGCACAAAGTAACCAGAGAAAGCAGGTTTGTCAACAGCATAAACTAGCCCCAACTTTCCCTGGGCTCAGTCATTCAAACAATTTCATTATTGCTTTGCCAAGAGGTTAGAGAAATCGTTAGCAGAAGCTCCTGCATAGTAGAGGCATGTTTGCAAGCATTATGGGCAGGAAGGATGATCTTGTGACTCAGGCCCTGGAGTGTCCCAGATGTACCACAGATTTCTCACACAGACTACTTAATCTTCTGGGGCCATATGTTCAGCTGGTATAAATCAGCGCAGCTCCAATAAAGTCGGCTCAGCTTTCCAGATTTTCTGCAGCTGAGGTTTCTGACCCCTTGCAGATCAGTTGCCCATCTGTAAGGCAGAGATATTAACACTTCCCTGCCTCATACGCTGCAAAAGGATCAGCTCATTAAAGTGTGTTTGCCACGCATCTAACACAGTTTGAGAAGCTGCAGAAATGCCCTTGCAGACAAAGAAGCTTGGCATCTCAAGTAGGTCTTAAAAAGATTTGCTACAGATAGAACTTTTTTTGCTAACCAGGGGTTGATTAGGACTTTGTGTCTAAAAAAAAAAGAAAAAAAAAAAATCCCCAAACCTCCAGAACTTATCAATTGCTCATCATTCAAAGGGGGAAGCAGTTGTAATTTGGTGGTCCTGCCTAAAATGAGTGCTGCTGAGCATGGATCTCAACAAGAGGAACAAGTCAACCTGGGCTGAAACGGGAGAATTTTAGCAAAAGGCAGCCCTCCTGCAAGGCTGCTTTGGTTCCTCACTTTATGCATTTGGTTTGGGTTGGGCTCCTCCAGTGTTTTATGTTGGCAAAGCCCTTTTTAATATTAAGTAATACAAAGGAAACTTGATGTCTTTTTCAGCAGTTACTGAGCAATTAAGGGCTCAATTCTTCAAGGGATTGTAAGCCTGTGGGTGGTCTCTGAATTCGGGACTACTTGTGTGTTTAAAACTGGGCATGCACTTGTGTATCTTTTTCAGCTGGGCCCTCCTAGAACTGCTGCTGAGATTTCCATTTGAGAGTCACTTTACAGTCTCTAAAATTATTACTGGAACTGCCTCCTCCTCTGGGCATCGCGCACACCGGCAGTCTGCCTCTGTCTTCTGACTGATTTAACTCCACAACACTGAGGCGTAGAATCGTGGCAATGTTTCCATTAAATCCACCCTGTACTGCACATTTCCCAGTATTTATCATTTAACTACTGCATTCATTCCAGAGTATGAAAAGAAATATTGAGATCGACTTCCTTTAAAAATGCTTATTTCACATCAAGCAGGACAAAGGCATGAAAATTTGTGTGCATTGAGTAAAACAAATGATCTGACAAATCTTCCCTCAAAAAAGTTAAATGTAGCTAAACAGAATTCCTTTGTGGTAAGTGTATTACAGGGCTTTAAATCAGAGCACATGGAACAGGCTGAGTTGCAAGCAAAGAGAAAACCTTGGTTACATATGTTCAGCTGGTAATGTGTGCTTTTATCCTTTCCAGTGTCCTGCTGGGGTTCTAAGAAAATATTTACAAGATGCAAATAAAATGTAAATGGAGTCATGTTTCCGTGAAGAAAAATGAACGAACAACATCCATGCAGCTCATGCGGTTTTACATACTGCACCAACGTTGCCTTATGGTCCTCTAGGACCTTTCTTTGCACAGAGAGCAGATTACCTGAAACGTACTACTGCTTCTTCCTTTTTTTTTTGAAACAGACGTCCTGTTCAAGATTATCTTGCCTTGCAACACATGCCTTTAGGTTTTATCTCTTCATCACCTAAACAAACCCTGGTTTCTGAGATGGCTTTCCATTTCCACAGGTGTTTCTTATCAGTTCCACATTTTCTTCTGACAACATGAAAAAAAAATCATGTGTCCCTGCTTAGTAGCTGTTGCCTGACCCAACACTAAAGCTTTTCTGAATGCAGAAATGTGTTGCGTGGCTGCTGTAATATCTCTATACCCCAAGGGTCTGCTGCTGCTTTCTTTTTTACAGCTACAAAGAGTCACATGCTTGGCCCTCAGCACAGAGGAAAATTTGATTCAGAGTCAAAGAGGAAAGATGTGACCTATTTAAGCCAGTGAAAAAAAATGCAATTATTAGGTATCATACCTCATTATCTTGCCAATCCAATTATTTATTTACAACATGCTGGGCTGTGGAGTGTCAGTGCTCCTATTACTGTTTCTCATATGTGGAAGCAGACGTCATACAAAGGTAATAAACCAGGTCTCGCAGCAGCCTCATGGACCCACTGGTACTTTCCTTGGTTGAAGTTTTGCTTTCCTGCATCAGTGCCTATCCTTCACCTTTTGGCACCTCAAATCTGCTCCTTCTATCCTCCCTCCTAGAAAAGAAAAAGATCACTTCATACAAGTGAATTGCTATGTTCTGGGTTCTGAGACAGCAACTGCAGCCAAGCACACAAGTACCACTAGTGTGTGAATTTGATCCAGCTTGTTTTACATTTTTAAAAGTAGAAATGGGAAAACACATACTGGGAGTACGCAAGCCTTCAAATGATTTATACAGTATATTCATATCTTCATCTTACATAAGCTATCATAAAAACATGATCTTACAGAAAATAGACATCTATAAAGCACCTTCAGTTCCTTGTGTCATTTTGAATCTTTGATATGTACTTAAGGTACTTATTAAAATACTTGCCATTTATATAAATGAACCCAGACAGTAAAAAAATGCTTGTAATAATTTTGGAGTCATATGTGTAATTAGATAGGAAGCTTTTCAGGGCAAACACTGTGTTTTACTGCCGATTATAATTACCTAGGAGGCTTCAGTCTTAACAGGTGCCCTCATCTGCTATACCTATTGAAATAAATCATCATTCTCATCACTCTTCTGCAATCTAGGTCAGAGAAACAGCATGCTACATTTCTGCACTGCTTGCAGCGTCCAGGCAGTTGTGCACAGCTGGGGGTGTGCTGGCGTTAGCCGGCTGCCCCCCCGACCCCTGGCCACCCTGTGCCTTCCCTCCCGGCAACGTGGCTGGCGAAGCCCGAGCAGCACAGCCCTCTGGAGGCTGCAGCACCACTAGGATTAACAAAAGTTCACATCATTGCGCTGAATTCTTTCTGGAATTGGGTTTCTGGAGCCAAGTACAGGCTTTTCAGAGATATTATTAAACTCCTAGAGATATTTTTAGCAAAAAAATGGGTTTTTTTTTGTAAATGTACGCAAATCTAAAATTCTTGCAGTCGCAAGAACGGGGGGACAATAGGGGAAGCAGCAAGTTGATGTTCAGCTGAGTCATGGGGATTGCCAGGCTTCAACATAACTAACAAGCTTTATGAGTACAGCTGGTTTCTGTACATTTGCACTGCGAGTCTTGCAAACAAGTTTGTGTAGCTATCCAAAAGGATGGCTCATGTGAACAAACCACATCATTTAAAACACAAGCAGCACATTGTTTCTATCAGTTGTACTTTCTTTGTCCACATATTAGTGTAATAGTCTCTTGATACATTCTGAAAAACAGAACAAAACTTTTCTCCCCTCCTCTCCCCACTGAAGATGACTGGTGAGAGAGCATATCTGACTTCAACAGCTCTGTTTAGTTCTCCAGTTCATGCTGGTACTATTTTAAAGGTAAAAGGGGAGGGGAGTATCATAGAATTACCCTCCTGGTCTGGCGTTATCTAAGCCTGTCGTGACCAGTGAAGGAATAGTCCTAAAAGCCTGAACCAAAGTCTTATAACACAAAGTGTTACGAGTGTCCAAGCTCTAGTGGTGCAAGCGAAGCGTGATGACATTCAGTGGCACGCCTCTGGCTGGCTGGCAGGGCCCTGGGGATGCACAGCCAGGGGAAGCCCAGCTCCACCACAGCTTTGCCTCTCCGGGGTGGTATAAGACACTCAGTACAGCTGACCCTGCTGCCTCTTTCTTCATTCATACCATTACCAGGTGCAAACAGGGAGCTTGGGTAGAGTTTCTGCTTTAATCTTTGTACAAGCGTGTTACGCAGGACCTCCTGTGTGCACCATCGGTCAGAAAGGAGGGAGAAGTGAGATGTTGTATACCGCTGATCTGACCCCTCAGCTTTCGCACCAGCAGGGATCCACAGAAGGGGCTGCAGGTTTGCCGGTGTGGGAACTGGTCAGAGGCTGGTTCAGATTTAGGGACTGGCCTTCAGCACAGAGCACACAGAGGAAGAAGAGCAATGAAACACCCCATTTTGCGATGGCAGTTTAGCTGCTGGTGGCAGCCTGGGTCTCCCTGCTTTGCAGCACATCAGGAAAACTTCCGTGTCACCCTGCGGCAGCAGCGTCAGTCCCTCCAACTGCAACGCTTCCTTCAAACGTGTTTTGTTTGCTTGTTCCCCTTACAAAAACACTTCTTTTCCCGAGCTTGTTTTTACATCTGTGGAAACCAGGCACAGACACTCACTTGCGGACTTCAGCAGAGGCTCGTTGCTGAATAACCTCTACTTACAGTGCACACTGCAACGGCCCAGATAAATAACGGGAGCATTTTGCCATGCGAGAGGAGTTACGAAACCTGCCGGCGCTGCTGTATCCCATCCGTAAGTGAGGTGGCGCTTGTGCAGTCCCGCTCCCTCCCTCTCCCTGTCTCGGAGCCAGGGGAGCCAGGCGGACCCACGGGCTGAGCTCGCTGCTCCGCACCAGCCCCTGCTCCCGGCCAACGCCAGCGAGGACGGCCAGGAGCCGAGCAGCCCTTCGCCAGCTTACGTGGCTCTGGGAAATGGAAAGTCCTGTTTACTTTTGGCTGCAGTGGGGCTTTCATGTTTCTAAGGAGACGAATTTCTCCCCGTGCCTTGCTTTAACTTGCTTGATAAGTCTGAATGGGCATGTTTTTCATCCTAAAAAAAAACAATTAAAGAAAGCTAAACAAACAGAAGGGAGAGAAAGAAATCCTTCCTGTTCTCACAGCTAATCTCTGCAAAATTTAAACATGCTTATCAGCCAGCTGTGCTTCATTATTATCTTTTGCTTCCATCTTTTGTCCCAGTCTGCAGCGGATGCAGGCCGTCTGGTTTGTGTCATCCAGCAGTTTGCACTGACTGGTTCTGATAAAGGAGCCATCAGCTTCTCGGGGGTAGAAGGCTTGGAAAAGAGTAAATGTGATAACAAAAAGCTTGCTGCAGAGAGCAGAGAAGTCATGAAACACTTCCTCACTTTGGCACCGAGGAGCCAGGGATGTTCCCACCTTGGTGAGCAAGACCAATGCCTTACATGTTTGCTCAGGTATTAATCCTGTCATTACATTAAAAAGGGATGTGCTGGGATATGTGAGGATCTCAGAGCCTGGCCACACCTGGTTACACTGTTCATGCCAAAGAGTTTCAAGTTTCAACAGAGAAATGAAATCCCGACCAAGTGATTCAGCGCTCTGTGTTTCTACCACCCAGGCAGAGTGAAGGGACTGCATGGCTGGTGGTGGCCCTTGGTGATTCACGCTTGGATTGATGAAGGGAGAGTGGGATCCTAGGCAGGGATGCGTGGGGAAAATGGCTTTTGTCCACTCCTCTAGCAACCTTCGGGTAGGGATTGGGTGATAGTCATGCTCAGGCTGGGAGGGGGCTGTGCGCTGAGTATTCTTGGCTGCTGCAAAAGCAGAATAGAGCAACTGTGCAAGTGCTCTAATGTACAGCGTGGTCCTGCCAGGAATGTGAGGAGACGCAAAGGTGTGCTACAGGCATTTTTGCCCTGCTCCATCGCTGCCTCTTTCCCTGCCCCGCACACATGTGCACGGAGTCTGCTGTACTATATTGCCTGGAAGAGAAAGCAGTCGCACACATAAGCAGACCCTTGGTTTTCAGAGAACATTAAAAGAGTTGTGTGATCAGCTGGAGCTCCTGCCTGCTCAGGACTAAGGCATGGATGCACAGTGGAGTAGGCAAAGTCTGTTTTGGAGGGGGACACACAGCCCATTTAGTCTGATTCCTGCCCAGACTGGAATTTAGGGGGAGAGGGTGGGATGGCAGGGGAAGCCCACCCCTTTCCATAAACACACCAGTGCTTTCCAGCTTTAGTGTGCGAGGCAGCAGCTCACAGAGCCGCTGGCCCAGCCACGCGCAGGACGGCTCCAGCCACGAAGGGGCGATGTTGGGGCTTGCAAAGGCACCGGCGGTGCTGGCAGCAAATTTGGGGGACTCCTGGGGGAAAACAGGCAGACCAGTTCTGAACTTCTTGAGCCACAGGGCAGTTCACAGGCGTGATGAAGGTTTCATGTGCGCTAGCCCAGCTTTTAGCAAATTCAGGCCTGTTTGTGGCTTTGAACGGAAAAACCACACTCGGGTTTGGTGCTGCAGAAGTGTCTGAAGATGGAGTGGGGAGGGGGTCCTTTGTTGTTTTTTTTTAACCTAGATTATTCCCTTTGCATCTCAGGGTTAAACAAAACCAGATCTCGAAATGAAATGCAGCGGGGGAAGAGAGAACATGGGTGTTGATCAAAAGAGGAGAGAATGCTTGCTTAAAACGCAGGGCCTCAGAACTATGACATCCCAAGGAATGCCAAGGTTTCCCAGCCTGTTGCAGCATCTATTTCAATGAATGTGTGGGAGCACAGGCAGCTGGGGGGCCGGTGGCCAGGAGCAGCCTGCCTCTAGCTCAGAGGCTGCTGGACCATGAGCACTGGGAAGTGGTCTAGCACCAGAAGTGCTGGTTCTGCGGGGTACTGGACAGGGAGCTGTGGCAGTCCTCCCCATCGCTGCATCCTCGGCATCCTCCCCAGCTGCCTGGTGTCCAGGTTGGCAATCTAGGAGTCAGGTCAAAAATTAAAAGTACTGGTATCTAAGCTACACACTTACTCTTGCAGGTAGGGCTCTCAAGCCAGTCTCAGAAAGATTTTAACGGGATTTGATGTGCGCTTTTTTCCCTGCTGTGGCTTTGCAGAAGACTTCTTCAGGGCTACAGCTATCCAGTTTTACCAGCACTGTAACTTCTCATATCAACAACCTTCCATGTATTTTATAGTAGGCTTTGTAGTCACCGCATGCCACAGAAACATTGTTGACCACTTGCAATGTTCAAACAAGCTAGACTGTATTCATCATCCTATTCTGGGAAGACCTACAGAATGGAAAGGTCACACAAAGTCATACAAAAGTGCACTGTTTTGAAGCATGTCTTACCACTGCTTTGGGTAGAAAGGGATTGTTAATATACCACGTAGCAGGGACTGGAAAGAATTGTGCATGAAATGACAGAGGAAGGTTTCTGATAAATTACTGCCCACGTTATAACTTCATGAGATAAATATGATGCTTTTTTATATACTCTTTCTTTGAAATGTTCCATGCATTCAGCTTTGGAGAGCTTGTAAACTACTACTTTATTCATTACTTTTCAGCTGAAATAAAAATTAAAAAAAAAAAAAGACTCTGTAATTAAACATTCAGTTTTACAAATCCTCCACAAGATATCAAACCCCTATTTTCATTGTACTGCCAGAAGAGTCGAAACACAAGCTTGTCCTCTCACCCTGCATGAGGAACTCTGTTCTCTTGCAACAGCTGTTAGCAGAAGCTGAGGGGGGTCATGTTTATCTTAAGAAGAATTTTTGGCAGGGTTCGCTCCTGAAGTTTGGGTTCAAATATTCCTCTGTCTCAAAAAGAGTATCTTGTTGGGGGGAAGGACTGGCTGCGTAGAAGTGAGTGAATGTGAAAAAAACCCTGGTGAACCCATCTCAGGGACCACTGCGAGGTAAAACTCTGGGTAGCTGGGAAGTTAACTGAAATTAGGGACCTAATGACAAAAGAACCAGCCCAGGAAGTAGCTGCTGAAGAACAGGACTTTTGGAAAGGTGTGTTGGGCAGCAGTCAGGAAGGAGAGATCTCTTTACCGGTCACCTGATGGATGTTGGGAAAGTTCAAAGATCAGAAAGGGTGGGGGTAGACATCACTGTCTTATGCTGTAGGTTCTCCGTGTCCACGCATATGGTCATGTGGTCCATCTGTCTGATTCAAAGTCCACTGAAATAGTTGGAGAAAATATATCTTCATGCTACCTTTGGCCATGATCTTAGCAAGGGGAGGTTTAAAAAGTCACCTCTTACTGCTGTCTACAGACATGCAAACACTGTTCATGGTAGCCAAAGTGAGAGGCTGCCTACATTTCTTTCCTTCTAAGCCCAGCATCAGAAACCTGCACTTTCTCAAGAAAAGGAAATGAAGTAGATGTTATTTGCTTATGCCTCCCCTGGATAACAGTCTCATCTTTATCTGGAAGAAAAGACACAAGACAAATAGAAGAAAATGTGAGAAAGAGCACAAGAAGAAAAAGTGTTGCTGGAGGTGCTAAGTGGCCTGGTGGGGTGGCATGCTGAGACAGGCTGAGAGGAGTCTAGAGAGGGAAAGGGTGCTGTAAATGAAATCCACCATTTCTGAGAAGGCTCTGCTGTTGTCACAGACTGATCAAAGTAGTAAACAAATACACCTAGACCTGCAGAAGGACATTTCTTGAGGGTGCGCTGGCCATCAGGAACACATTCCCTGCTTCCTCGGCTGCCTGCAGGGTTAGAGCAGGATGTTTCCTGAGGAGCAGCCCCAGACATTCCTGTGGGGGAACTGAAATGCAGAGAGTTCTCCCTGCTGCACTCAACATTGCTGCTCGTCTGGGTTGACCAGGAATCTGCACCAAAAGGAAAGGGCTTTCTGACAGGTGGCGGATTAGCCAGCAGGCAGAGCCAAACCTCTGTTCTGTAGCTGCCAAGGGTGCCCAAAATCTTCACAAGCCAGACAGTGAAATGCATTCCTGCAGCCAATTGTTTGAAGATCTAGCAGAAAAAGTATGATTATGGTATAAGATGTCTGAACTCCAGAAATGTTTAGAATGTTAGTGCGTGTCAGACTCTGTACAGAAGTGATGTAAACACATTGGGAAGTAAAGGACCATTTTTTTTTTTTGATAGGCAAAATATACCCTTTGTATATATGATATTTTTTAGTAAATAAATATAGCTTTTCCAAAATACTGAAGCCATTATGTCCATTTAAATGACTGCTGTTCTCCCCCCACCCCGCAAATACTCAGCAGTCATGAGCCGCACCCCCCAGCCTGTGACTAACAGGCTGACAGTGGTTTCCAAGGGTTTTTTTCACACCTTGAAGAGAGTTGGAGATTGTCAAACTTCCTTGTAAATAGTTCTTTCCCTCTCTATCTTTACCCTCTTTTACCGTAGCCAGCATTGCCCCTTTCATAGTTCAATATGTGTCTACATGCTGCAAAAATAAATCTAGGGACAGAAAGGTAGGATGACTTGGTTATTTATCTTCACCATAGCCATCTGCTAGAGTCAGCTCAGCCCAGTCCAGTGGACTTGTCAAATACTTCAATATAGAACAACATTTTAGATATCACAGTGAGCAACTAGTAGCTAATCCAGTGTTACAGTTTTGGAAGTGGGCTGGAATGTTATTTTTAATGTCTTAAAGTCTGTCTGCAATGTCTCTCTGTAATGCCTATCTGTCTCTAGCGTCTTTTTGAAGAGCAATCAGATTGCTTTCTTAGAGCCTTTCTCACAGCATCTCACTGATGGGACCTTCCAGTTGCTTCAAAAATCTTTTTCTCCACCACAGAACATAGAATAACATCTAGAATTTCTCAAGAGAAAAGAAAAATATGTCTGCCTTCTCCAGTGGCAGTTTTTGTTTAGTGGATTCAGAGCAGTCTGGAATCTCTTGAGGAAAAAGGTCAACCTGAGTGGCTTGTTGCCATTTATTTAGACATTACTGAAGGCCTAAACCTTTCTCTCCAGTAGACCAGCTTTCCCTAGCTGTGCTTTTTTGGCTGGGATTTTGTCACAGAACTGACAGCAAATGGAAATGCCAGCTTCCTCCAAGGTGCCGGGCAAACCTCGTGTCCAAGAGGGACTGAGAGCAATCCTGGACGTGCTTCTTGGTGGGTTCAGTCCAAATAGCTGTCTCTGTCTTCTAGGGTACATTATGCTTCAGAGTGCTTTTTCCTGGTTGCCCAAACGGGGTGGCTAGGGGGCAGGAGGAGGAAGGGGGTGCTGCACGAAGTAGCTGCCCCCCAGCCTCAGCAGAGCAAGAGGGAAGCGAGGGCTGGTGGGCGATAGGACCCTGTCCCAACACGCAGTCAGGACATGTGTCTGGGCATGTATTTAGACCATGAGTTTGGAAAGTGCTCACTGGAGCTGCCAGCAAGGGCTAACCACTGCCTGTCTGGGAAGGACTGTGCACATTTTTAAGAAGGAGCTGGTTTATTCTTATTTAGAGCCATGTCTCATATATGGGAGGCAGCATAATAGCACAGCGTGGCCTAATTGCTCACATCTGGATCCCTGCTGAAAACGTACAGTGGTGTAGATGCAGTTTCAGTGGAAGAGGCATGATTTACTGAGCTGTTCTTGGAAGCAGCAGAAGGTTAGTAAGTACAAAACAGATATACTCCAAGAAGTAACTGCAGCCCAGAACTCCTCTCCACCCTTTTGTTCCATGCACACTCGCACACATACACACTCGTATAAGTGCGCTGCCAGAGGAGTATTGCTTTCAGAGGTTTTTTGTTAAAATAAAAGCAGAAAAGAAGCCCCTGTGTGAAGGCTACGATAGCCACAGATACCGTTAATTCATCAGAGCCATGTAGTTCTGAATCTTGACATTTAAACAGAACGAAAATAAACCTCATCACGCTTACTGCTTCTACTACAATAATAATAGCAGCAGCTACCTCTAGCACATTATTTTCTACCAGAGTGCCGCTGTGAAACCAGCCACAGAAGGAGCCACAGGCTTCGTCCAGGAGCTGTGTGCTACAGGCTGCTGTTCTCCCTCGCGCCGTTCTCACAGTGGTGCAAAGCAACTGAAAACCCAGGTTCATGCTTCACTGCAGCGGCGTGCACAGGCCTTGTGCCCAGTGCAGCTGCCTCATGCAGATAAAGGAGCTTTTGGAGGAAAGGAGAACTTGTAATTTTGTGTAATTTGCGTGTGAAATTCTGCACATTTTGTTTGTTTGTTTGGGGGCTTGAGGGCTTGGGAGGGTCCTGAACCTGTGTAACATCTCTGAGATTCTGCAAATTTTGTTTGTTTGTCTGGGGGGCTGAAGGGGCTGGAAGGACCTTGACATCTGTTCTGTTTATGAATGAGTGTGCTAATGGCAGTAATTTGAATGTGTGTTCTAACTTTGAAGATTGTATTTGAAAAGAAGAGTATCCCCTCCACCACAATTTCCACGTATGAATGGATGCTCCTCCCTTTCTCCCTCCCCATGCTCCTGTAATCTAATATTTTCCTCAGGATTAATTCAGTAATCATATAAATGTGTTTAGGTACATACCAGGACCACTCTTGGGTCAAGTTTTTACTTTAGTCACTCTGGCTTATCCTGGTTCTCATTGTCTATTATGAAAGACGAGGAAGAACTAATTACAAAACTGAGAAGGAAGATGGTAATTAAAATTAAACATGTAGTAGTTCCAGAAATTATTCTGAGATGAATTTATAAAAATACCCTTTTTTTCCCCCTCTGGTGTTTGCCCCAGTAATCAATAATCAGTTCCAGATAGCACCCATCCACACAGTCATCCCCTTTTTCTGGAATCCAATTTGTTTAACAATCAAAAACTACAAAACCCCTTCCTACACCTTGACTTCTCCCATCTTGTCTTTCTCCACCTGTAGTTGTCTCTCCTCACACATCTCACTATTACTGATTGACCAACTGCCAAATTTTCCTTCTGCCAGATTAATATTTTCCTCTAAAAACCTGGGAGGGAATTATTTCATATAAATTCTGCTTAAGATCATAATTACAGCAATCCATGCAGCTAGGTGGGTTACTTCTCTTTGCTTCCTGCAGACAAGTCCTGCCACAAATCTTTCAGCTCTACCACACACACAGACAGGCTTTTGTTTCATTTTGTTTTGAATTATTTCTGTGTAAAAATCAACACACCAGCTGAATGTTCAGGCTTTTTTTAATAACTGTCCTTATTGCTTTCTGAGTTTGTTTTCCTTTAAGTTGCTTATTTGCCAGTAGCCCCTAGCTGCAGTGGATATAGGCAGCTACTTATTGTCAGCTCTGGTACTGAAATAGAAAGCCATTGACTTGGGTTGCTGTGTATGGGACTCCTCCTCTGGCAAGGNTAAAAAAAAAAAAAAAAAAAAAAAAAGTCAGGTCAACATTTTTGGCTGTTTATGTCTTCACAGCATGATATTTACACTGCAAAGTTGTAGCTAGAGATGAAAGAAGTGGTGTTAGATGCAATTTAAAAGCCCTTTAATCTTCTCTTAGCAGTTATTTCACCCTTGATCTTCCTGTGGGGACAAGGAGGGGAAGGAGGGTGCTAGCTGCTTGTTTGTGACTGAACAGATGAGAGCTTGACTCTTGGTACCACTGTACTGATGGGTCTAGTGTCCTGATCAACTCTCTAATCCAGATCATCTCACCAGTCAGGAGAGGGTGCCCAGTGCCATGTCAGTGAGTGGGAGGGTAGGTGTCACCCTCCTGGATCTCTCACACCATCTCTAGGCTCCAAAGGGATCTGGACATTGTGCAGGAGAACAGATGTCAGTGGTGCAAACCCCACTGAGCATTTAACTGCTACTATTTATTAAATTCTTTCCTGCAGCTCTTGGTCTCATTCAGTGAGAAAGAATGGTCTCGCTGTTATCTCTCTACTGTTTGTTTTCTTTTCTCCTTCTGTCCTTTCCCCATTTCTTTCTTTTATTTGCTTTTGTGTGGGCATGTGTGAGTCTGTCTCCTCTGTTAATTCTCCTTTGCTTCTTCCCTTGCTTCAGCACTTTGTTTCTTGGCACCAGAAAAAAGTTGCAAAAACATGAAAATATGCCATGTGAACAGTTACAAGAATGAATGCTCCAGAGGTGTAGGAGTGGCTGCAAAGCCTGATCGCTCTTTAGATGTAGCTAGAGACACTTGTGGAGGTCACTGCATAGCGAGTATCCAGTGGTACCAAGGGACTGAACTCAATGACCATAGCAGATCCTTCCAGTCTTCTTTCATTTTCCTCTGGACCATCAGTTTTAGGCAGTTTAGGCCAAACTAAAACCTCGTAAGCAACACTTCTAATAGTGACATGTAATTAAAGAGTCAAATGCTATGGACAGTATTCCCAAAATAGTAGTTTTCAGTGTTTAAAGGGTCTCAAGGGCCCTGGATCCTTTAAACAGTACCAAAGAGAACGTTAGTCACCCTGTTTTGTGGCAATATGACAGTTTTCCAGCTACAGGCATTCCTGGCACTTACATGACAATTGTCATCCAAGGGAAGAAACTCTGCCTCTGACCAGCACAGTTACTGTATGTAGTGTTCCCAGATGTTGTTTTCTTCAAATGTGGCTTCCTCATGAACACGTCCCATTTGGCAATAGGTAGAGCAGCAGAGGTGAGTTCGTGTGATGCCAGCTGAGTAACAGAAAATACAGAACGCCTCACAGCATAAACTGTAAGGACAATTCTGGCTCACTGTGGTCTTTTCTTTCCTTTTTTTTTTTTTTCCCCCAACATTTTGAAAAGACCTTTGTCTTCAGAGACTTCCTAGAGAAAAAAAGGCTATAGTATTGGCTTAGTTCCTGGGACTGGATTTTTGCAGTATGAACTGGAGACACTGAGCAGAAACAGATAATCAAGACTGTGAGTCTGGAAACCACCATGTCCCCTTCCTGAAAAAATAAAATAAAATTAGGAGCTTTGTAAGCCTGTTTCATTTGAGTCACTCACAGAAAAAAATTTACAGTATCATGACTGAATGCTACCCTTGGACAGAAACACGGAGTATTGATAAGCTAAGTATGATCAGCATATTTAAAAGAAACAAAATCTTTTAATCAGTGAGTTCATTTTTACCAATTGTTGTTAAGTATTGCAGAGACTTTATTTGTTCTTGTCCCTCTACGGGAAAAAAACAAAGCAAACCAAAAAGCCCTACTTCCATCCAGTGTTGTAAGATTGAAAGCATTTGTTTCTTGGAGTAGAATGATTTTCAGTTCTTATACCCTTCCAAATATCACATTCCACAAATTTGAGAACACCAAAATTGAATTAGTGATATTTATTCAAGAAACCACAAAAATGCTTGGACCTTTCAACCACTAGTATTGTGATCAGTGTGACTCCTATCTGAGTGCTGGTGAAAATGATGACTTATTTTAAAAATAAAAAGTAACATTCCAGACACTCCCATCTTGGTTGAAAATAAAAAGAATTGCTGCTTCAGTAAAAGCTTCAGTTAAAAATAAACCTTTACTTTCTTACCATTAAAGGCAACTGAAAAGCTCCTAAACTGTCTTAACTGTGTGTGGAGGGTTACTTTGTCTTTGTCTTTATCTTTGTCTTTATCTTTATCTTTATCTTTATTTTTATCTTTATCTATCTTTATCTTTATCTTATCTTTATTACTACAAGTATTTAATTGGTAAAGTTGCTAAAAAAGTCTCCTGGGAAGTGGATTTATATCTGAAAAAAAAGGAAATTAGTGCCATGTATTTCAACTGGATGGCATTTCTAGTAAAAGCAAGATGAATCAGAGAGAAAGAGTTATCCTAAAATTGCCTGTGGTTTTGGGGTAGAGGGCATTGTAGAGTTCTGCAGGTATGTGATAAAACGGGCTTGTCCAATCAGGCAGAGTAAGGTCTTAAACTATGTCTTTATACACCCAATTACTCCTAGTCACACCATCCAGACTTGGTCTCTAGTTGCCTAATGCAATTAATGTTTAGTTGCTGATATAAGGTAAATCTACTCCAAAAAGATAGAAAACCAGAAGTCCAATACCATAACTAAAGCCTAAATAAGAGTTCAACTCTCCAAGCCAAAATGTGCATGGAGAGCGAATGTATCCAACAGTAGAGCAGGAGAACCACTCATCTCCTGTGAGTTTGTACCTATAAAAAAACCTCTCTTTTGATTTCCAAAAAGTAAGAGATGGTGCATGCATTAGTGGTGAGGAGGTTTAAAAAAAGGCAAATAGTGAGAAACTTTAGGATAATATATACTGTGAGACTGTGAGCATAAATTATTCATCCCAATGTACAATGTGGAGAGAAAGTACCTTGTTGACTGTGTCTACAGCAGGCCTAAGCATAAACAAGATAAAATAACAAAGTGTTTATGTAAAGCTCTATATACTCTTTGGTCAGTATTTTCCAGTGAGTTAAAGAGACAACAGTAGTGCTTCCACTGTTCAAGGTGCGCTGAATTATTCTTTCTTATAAAAAGCAAATTTAAAATGTAATTTTCAAAAGGGAGCATTTCAGCACTTTCATGAGCTTTAGACAGGATCCTGGGCAAGTCCTTCACCCAGTCAGAATATGCATTATTCCATGAACTTCTCCCTGTCACAGCAGGTATATCAGCAATCACATACACAGCAGTCTTACATGCTTGCAATTTGTATTTCCAAAAGAAGTCATCTTACTTTGCCTTATTCCGAGATAAGCTGGTAGATTCATAAGTGTCTTCCATTCATTCTCATTCCTTAGTGCTTCAGGGGAGAGGATGCAATTAGGCAACCAGTGAAAGAGGGAGAGAAGCCTTTCAGACAACATTACCTGAGCAGTTGTGCTCATTTTTCCTGCTGAGGTGCAGAGGCACTGCTGCATACCCTGTCCCAGCTCCTCGTTGGTGCTCAGTACTCTTCTGCCCAGTGCAGGAGAAATTAAGGAACAAGATAAATTTCAGTTCTTCTGCAGCAAGTGGGATGTTCCCAGCTTTCAGCATTTCTTACAAGAGATGTAGGCTTCTCTAGGGTTATTTTGCCTAAATATAATATTAGGCACTTATGAACTGGGAAGCATTAATTTCATTTTTCCTTTGTCACCTCTGTCCTTCCATCTACTTTCTCCTACCACATAGGCTATGCCTGGAGAGCCATCTTAGTACAGAGTTCCCTCGCACAGGGGACTGGACTATTAGCTGTATGAGGTGTCCAGAAAAAAAGGGACTCCAGGCTGTTGTGCAGCTATTTCAGTGTTTCTTTCTTGGGGATTTCAACTTGAATTAAAGGTCTAGGACAAAATGGAAAGAGAACACATAAAAATTAGTAAGAAACTGTGTATAAGGACAGAAAAAAATCAGACAAAAATTATTAAATTACAACAGTTTTGGAAACAGGTACATGAAGAAGGATCAGAAGACCCTTAGGCTTTTCCTTAGGCGTTTCCTAAGGACTCAAAGGGACTTTGTGGAGTTTATTGTAACCCTGGTGGTGCCTGAGTTGCTGTACTGAGGTCTGGAGGAAAAGACTTGCACTGCAAGGAAAGAGTGGATGGAGAAAGAGAATAGAGATTTATGTTCTTCTATTTCTGTTCTCTCTCTTCTGAGTTTTTTCAGGAAAAGTTCATTTTTATGTTCCAAAAAACATCTATCCTCTGAATTTAAAAGTCCTTCTGATAGTCCTGCCGTTTCAAGAAAATGGCATAGATCTACCTCACTGACTGGCTAACCATCAATCACAGTGACAGCAGCAACAGCAGCAATGACAACAAAAATATAAAAGACTCATGTTCAGTATATTCCTCTACCTTTTCAATTACTTTGAAACCAGGAAAATACTGATCTTTTTTCTGAATATGAAAGTACCAAAGTTATTTTATTTTCATCACCTGCATAGTTGTGCATATTTGAGGAACGAAAACAAGAAAAAGCAACTGCAAAAATAATGAAGAGTTGGGAGTTAGTTTTCATAGTTACTTCTTTTTCATGTCTCAGAAAACCACAAAGAGAATCTTTGATCCCAGTTGGTCTAATAAAGTGATAAATTAAGTCTTCATTACCTATTCCTCTGGCAGTTCTTTGGGCAAATGGAAAACACCTATAAAGCCAAATATTTTGATCTGTAAGGGTATAGGCTTTTATTATAGCTAGGAATAAAAGATATGTGCAACACTATAAAAGTTTTTTTTTTTCTTTTTTTCTAATTTGAGACTACTGATGTTCTCAGCTCATTTTTGTTGTTAGCTCAAAATACCCTTTGGGTACTTTATGATGCCTTATTCAACAAATAATCCGACTGGCCTACACAGGAATGACTCACAACATTAGCAACTAGCCAGTGATATTTAAGTAATCATAATACAAGAGTGTTGGAAGAACTCTGTGCTGCTTTGGCATCTCTACCACTGTTTGGAACATATTTCAGTTATTTTTATGACATTTTAATCTGATATTCTGTAAATAGCCCTAGGAGAATGACTTTGTAGAGGAGACATAATATAGCAAAATATACCAATGAAAGAAAATACTTTAGACTATTTTAAATAATAATTTATGGGGATATTGCAGTGAATGAACATTATTTTATTTCTTTATTTTCTTAAATCTTGTGTATTTTTGTGTTTTAAGTAGATGCACAAAGAACAATGGATAACTTCAAAAGCCCAGTCTTGACACAAGCTTCTAAAAGTCTCCTGACTACCCAAAGCTTATTCTTGACTCTTCTGATAGGCCCTCTGTATTTTCTAAGTGAATGTACTTTTTTGTTCTGATTCAGCCACAGTCACCTTTCCAGTAAGTCCTAGTCATCCATTACTTTAAAATTTGAAAACTTGCTTACACTACTGAAGTCAGTGAGAATCATTCTCTAGCATGTGTTTGTGGTGGAAACAGTAAAGACAAAACACCTAGCTAGGACTATAGGAGTTTTCCTTTTAAAGTGTTACAAACTCTTATGTTGTTTTCTTTCCTGTTTTTATACCAAAGCCTATGAAAAATCTCTGCATACACTGAGTTTTGAATGGGGCACTATTATCTGAATTACAGTTGTTTGCATATCAGCCATTCTTGCTATTGGTTGATTATGAGACTTCTGATGGCAAGCAGGGTGACTTTCTCCAGACCCTGATACCATTACATGGTGCAAAGCACTGTTTGAGGATGACCCAACTTTGACTCCATCTCCTTATGTTCACAATGTAGATTCAAATGCAAAAACTGTAATACAACTTACACAAACTGTAACACAACTGTCATAACCTTAACAGACTTCTAACAGGCTGTAAGAGCAAGCAGTCAAATATTTGAAGTGGAGCATTTTCCGGCAACCTCACTTAATCCATCCTTTATAGGAGGAAAATTAAAGCTATGTTTCCACTGAGTTCAGGCAAGGTTTCTGGAAATACGGACTGGTAAACCAAATTACAAAGATTCTTCCCACCTGCGTCTGCTTTCACTCCTGATTAAATCCTAAGGTCACTTATTTGAAAATCTGGGGAAACTACTGAGCCAGAGGTTGGTCAGATTCCAGAAAGAGAAGAAATCCAAATGGGAAAAAGAGAATGGATGAGGCAAAATTGGTAATTTTGACAAATAGGTTGGCTTTTTTAATGTAGTCTGTCAAGTTAGGACAGGGAAATTATGATGCAATAGGAACAGAAATTGTTTGTCATAATACAACCTGACATTTACTTCAAATTGATGGAAAGTTTCACAATAAACACATTTTGTCCACATTTTTTCACAACGCAAGAATGCTAGGGCCATTTTGCCTTCCTGTTGAGTAAAGGGTCCTTCTTTCTGCTTTTCTGTATTTTTTCACAAGAGCTGATCCACCTAGACATTAGGTACCTCTAATGTTAAAATTCTAGATGAAATGTTTTGATCATCCATCTTTGTAAAATGGCACACTGAAGAAAAAATAAATGTATCAAGGCAAGGAACTTATTGGACTACATCTTGGTGATGATTTAGAATAAAAGGATGACTATGCCTCTTTAGTACGAGTATTAAACATTGGGTCGTGATGCTCATAGATTTAAGCAGTGGATTCAGGGGTATATCTGGCAGCAGAAGCTGGGTTAGTGCACATTACTGGCATTACTAGATGTTCCAGCTATAGCTATACTAGTAAATTAAATAGGGTCAGGGTCACGGCTAAACCTCTGCAAGAGGTGCTCATTCCTACTGCTTGTTTGGCAGTCTGTAGGGCACAGTTTTGACCTGAGCTCACAGCACCTCTCCAACAATGCGAGAGCCTGCGGGAAGCATGGGCCAAATCCTGTTCTCAGTAAACAGTCAGCATGAATCTATGGTGTTGGGACCGTGGGGCCGGAGACGATTTAGCTGCAAGACCTTAGCAGTACAGATGACTATGACATATTTTACAGCTGCTCTGCCAGTTGACTGTAGGCCCATAGAGCAGGGTATGGCCCATTTTAACAGATGCAGCCTCTAAAGCCAGTGCTGCCTTGGAATATTTTCTGTAGTAGCTGAAACTACAAGTTGAGACACAAAATATGTGGAGAAGGAATGGAGACCGGCAGGGATTTTGGGGGGATATTCGTGATGCAGAAGAGTGTCACTGTAGTTCATTAGCGGTCTCGTATTCCCTCCTGTGGAAGCTAGCAATACAGGAGTGGGGAGAAAAGGGAAAATATGTGGGAAAAAAAATAAGCTGGAAATAGCAAAGGGGACTTTTAACAGCATCGAGAGGCCCTTCTGTTCAACTGCAGAAGTGATCATGAGAGTTTGGTGAGGAATAGAGCCCACATGATCTTCCCTGCTCACACCCCAGACCCAGTTTGTAGCTGGCAGAAATCAGTGCAGCCATCAGTGCTATTCTCATCTGTACCAGCTGAAATTTTGAGGCTGCATTTAAGTCATTTAATATAGGTGCTCAGCTGAGGCAATGGGACTCTTTTTTTCTCCATTGGGTTTACAGGAAGCCAAGTCTGAACTGTTTCTTTACACTTAGATTTACAGTAGCAGCAGCAGTGCTCAAGTTAGACATTTTTGGTTAGGCGAGATCGTTTCTTTTAGCTATCTAAAAGATAGGTGGGCTTTCTTCAAGGTCAATGGAAAGACCAGGTCCAGATTTATTGTATTCAAGGGTAGTTTTCTAAGACAGGTAGGATGAATCTCTGTCTCTCTGTCTGCATGGGTTACAGGAAGAACTTAGATGACTAACTTAGACTAGATGTCTGATTTTTCTACAGGTGCATTTGAATGGCGCACCCACCTTGTTCTTAATTAAAATATCAGGCCCCGTGAAAATGCACGGCACCTCAGACATGGAACATAAATTTCAGATAGGTAAAATACCTTTCTCTGCTATCAGGACCTGATTCTCTGTCTCCTGCAGCTAATGGCAAAGATACCACCAACTTCAGTGGGAAAGACTTAGCCAAAGACGGTCAGTGGTCTGGTTGTCTGAACAGCCCTATGCTTAGGTAAACTGAGGTCTCATTTACATCTTTAATAACAACAGATATAACAGGATCTCGTGGGTTGCAAAAGCTAACCGGAAGTGGGGATCTAATATTGTTGTAGGAACTGTAATATCCCTAGTGCATTTCATATGCTACTTGTTTTCTGGATTTGGGGCAGTAAACTCAAAATGCACTAGCTGTGTTTTTGTCAGATTGCTTGTGGTAGTTTGTGCAAATAGCATACAGACAGGGGATTTGTCAAAGGTCCAGAATCTAATTTTTTTTAGAGTTAGTCTGACTTTTCTTGAAATATTTTTCCTCTTTCTCTTGTGCTGGTGTACACTTACCAGCAGAGGAGCTACACTCTGGAGTGACCCTGCTGGTTTAGAATGGAGCTCTGTTTGATAGGGGGAAAATAAATGCTGCTTTCCTGCTCAGTATTGTAACAGAAAAAGAGCACACCAAATCCAGAACAGATAGTGGGAACATCGAAAACATTCAGTGAGGCAAAGTAATAATATTCCAGAAATTGGAAATCCCATTAGATGAAGTCAGTGAAATGGAATGTATGTCATGAGACATAAAATGTCAGATGAAAATAAAGAGGGTTTAAGAAAGTTATGGAAGACACTGAACCGAAATATTTCAGTCTCAGAATCAGGAAGTCTGAGAGAGGATAGTCGGGTGTATTGGAGCCTCAGGAATCTTAATAAGTATTTAAGGAGGGGAACAAGTTTATGGTGCTGATAGGTGGCTTTTAAACATCTGTTTTTACCAGTGATAATTCAGTTGATATGTTGCCTGACACATACTGTTATAAGGGAATAAGCATGAGATCAACGAGGTGCAAAAGGAGAAAGATGAAAAAAATTAACAAATTCAGAAGAAAAAAAAGTGATATACACCTAGAAATTTTGAAAGGACTGAAAAATGGATTTTCTGAGCTGCAGACAAAACAGTAACAATACAAGCTGCATAATATCAGCTGCTACACTAGGAAATTGGATTGTAGCAAATATTTTATTTACATTTTTTTAAGTCCTAAAGGATAATATTTTAAAAGACAAAAGATGTTTCTTAAGTAAGAGATTGAAAAGAGATTAAAAAATACGTATTTAAAATACTTCTGTAATATAGTCATATAATTTATAATTATAGTTTGCATTTCACAACTAGTGTGTAAACATTAACCAGTCCTGTATTGAATTTATAACTGACAATCCTAGGACTTTTATCTGTTAGTCTGAGGTTTTTTTGATTCCACGTGTTTTTTCTTTTTCATTCTTTTCCATATGTCTGTAGTATCATCAATGGAGGAAAACCCAGAAAAGCTAAACAAATAAATGGGCAGAGCAGTTCATTAAAGAGATTATGTCTGTATCTGGGCGCATCTCATAGAAGTCTGGATTAACCTTCAGCAAATGAGAGTGGAAACTTTAATTTAGTTCCAAGAGTAATAAAAATGTTCTGGATGGAAATGTGTATCATTTAACAGCACAGCCTTCTTCTTACTCACATTGTCTGTATATTGCATTACTCCCCAGGGAACACATTCCTTCACATTTTTCTCCATCAAAGCCAGATTGCTACTATGCCACGTAAATTGAGGCAGTACTTGAAGTGAAAGAGCTGATGGCTCATCGTTATATAAACCCTGCTGACGAGTTCAGAAGCGATGGGGTTACTGAGTTTCTCTGTTCTGTCTGTTCAGCAATGGGGGTTTCAGTGGTCAACTCCTGCGCTTGCAGCATCCTCTGTGATGGTAGCTAGCTGCGGTGTTCAGAGCCAGAAAGCTGAGCTGTGCGTACTTGTGTGCCGTCACCTCCCAGCCCACGCACAGAGCAGTCCAGTCCTTTTTGCAAGCCAGTTTGCAGGGTATCTCAGCTGCACTACAAACAGGCTGTGGGGGCTAGTGGGGGGTGGAGGGGTGGAGTGGAGGGTGTCTCCCCAAAGCTGCAGGGTGCCTGTAGCAGCACATTGCAGGGAATCCTCTGGCTAATGCTGGACTGTTGCCTTGTGTAAGAAGGCAGAAGCATATTCCCTGGCTCGTCCTTCTCCTTATCTGTTTCATGTTACTCCTTTACATGGTGCTTGCCCTGTGAATTGCCATGTTATAACCTCCCCAGCCCAGATCACTACACTTGGACCCATCTTTTCCCCTCCGCAAGCCTTGCTAAGGCAGCCTTTGCTCTTTTTTTCCATCAGATACTCTGGGGATGGTGGAAGAAGTCAGTTTTGTTTTTTTTATCCAGGGCTATAATTTTCTTCTTCCCATTAACTTCACTGCGGTCTTTGGGAGAGCAGGAATGTCAGAATTTTGTCCCTAATGTGATAGTTTAAGTTTTCATTAATGCAATAAGACAGTCAGGATCTTGGCAAGAAATGGGGAAAGCCCCAAAACTGATGAAAGGGGACCCCATGCCCACAGCTGCTTTTTTCCTTGAGTCTTCCTGTGAACTGTGTAAAACAGTTGGCAAGGACTTCTGGATGAAGAGGGAAAACAGATATGAAAGACATTTTAGTAAAGCAATACTAAAAGCTTGGAAAAACTTTATAAATAATAGTAAGAAAAAGAACAAGTTTGGTTTAATTTTTTCTGTCCTTCCATTTTGAAAACCTGTTGAAGGGGAACAGCATGGTCCAAGACATATTCAAGGACAGTGCTACTCCACTGTTCTGTAACTTGCTTCTGTTTCTGCATGGAGTTTGACCATCCTGGACTTTGGGAGCTTCCTAGGAGGCTCATACGAGAATTCCTGGTGCCAAAAACATTAGCTCCAAATACATGTTTTCAAAGCTAAAAGTGGATAGTACCTTTCTCCCAGCTGCTTCACTGCTACTGCTTTTAGTGCCTGGCAACTGATCTCGGTCCCTCTGATCTCAGTCCAGCTCAACAAAGAACGGACACCATATATCCCTATTTTAGCTTGAAAGAAAAAAAAAAAGTCATAGCGGAAAAGTGCTTTGAGAACAGTTTGACAGTAGTCAATAAGAAACAGCCAACACAAAGCATCTGGACAAACACTGAACTGCTTAATGCAGTGACAAGTGTTATTTGCCCCTGTTTTCCCTAGCTGCTTATTTAAAGTTAGTAATCTTCTTATTTTCTCCTGGTACTTTTCTCTACCTTTTGATCCTAAGAAGCCAAGTCATGCATTATAAACTGTGAACCCTCTGACTGCACAGTATAGCTCTGGTTTCTAGACCGTCTCTGTAGATTGGAGAAAAAAAGGGCTCAAGCGTCCAGGAAATTCTGGTTAGATATCACATGTGCCTGTCCCAAGCCCAATGACCACACACTTTATAATAAGTATTTTCTGGCACTGTGTAAGCAAATTGCAATGTGTGCTGTTCCACTAAACTCTCTTTCATCTGCCCAGTGCAACCTTCTTGCACTTATTGTGAAGCTTCTAACACCAAGTCAATAAGAAAGCATTTGTTATTTAATTCCTTAATTACTTAAATGCGGCTCTGTGCTTATCACAGTGTCAGACAAGTGACCAGGAAGAGAAAATAGTAGATGTGTACTACAGACAAGAAAGAAGATCAAAAGGGTAAAAAATAACTTGCTGGGTTTGAGATTTAGGAATCTGGTCTTCTCACAGGAAAGTCAAACCAGCACTGTATGGGCAGACTCAGTATAGAGCAATGACAGCAATGCTGTTGGAATTTCCATAGCAAAAAGATACAGAATTATGTTGCAGAAGTATTTCCATAGACTCTACTGTCTCAGACAAGCTGATAGGAGCTGGGATGGGAAAGTTGGTAAATCACTATCAGACATATTTGAACTGGCTAGATATAGACAGGTACTTATGTATAACTGCTCCTCCTTAGACTTGGCGTCCCATCCACTGTTGGATTAGATACAGATAGGATTAAATACAGAAGGAGTTATGACAGAAGAAGTGGAAGGGTGAAAAGACTTCTGATTGAATAAGAAAAGTAGCACAGAGGACTGAATGACATCTTCCTCAAGTTTTCTTGTCTAGATTTCATAAACATTGTGAAATGCTCTGTGGTCTCTATTATGAACAAAATGTACCCAAAGGCTTTTGTCAAAAATCTGCTTAAAAAAACCCCACCAGAATTGCCAATTTTTGTGGTCAAAAACCATAACAGACTGCAATAAGAAGAAAAAAATTGAAAGATATAGGTGTAAAGTTCATGCTTACCTTCTGGTTTCTGTGCTTTCAGAGTGATCCCGAGTGATAATTTATGTCTTTTTTTTTCCTCAGCAACATGTCCAAAAATTACCTTAAGAAATAGGATGTGATTCTTAGATGATACCTCAAGGAACTTACATATTAAACTCACAGGACTGAGGCTTCCTAGAGACCATAAAGTATTGCATGTTTAGATTAATAACATGAAAGCTGGCAATTCTTGAAAACTCTGATGTTCATTTCAAACCCTACTTTTAGGGATCCCAAAAGGAAATTTGTAAGGAGGTCATGAGGGGACCCATTGGAGTGTGAGCTGATATATCAAGTGAAAACTCCTGATAGCATACCCAGATAATCTGAAAAGTGGCATTAGATTGCCTTGCCCTAATAGAGCTGTCAGAAAACCTCTTTGACAAACCAGTTGTTTTGATATTTCTTTTGGTCAGAAAATATCTGTTTGCTGACACCGAGTCTTTCCACAGGAATGTACTATTTAAACAAAATTTATTAAGAAAGCATTTTTTAAGTTCAGGGTAGAATTGCTGATCAAGCGTGAAAGAGAGAAGCAGAAAGAGCCCCCACACACCCAGTTGCATGGTGGTTAGGGCACACATTGCAATGGAAGAACTTCGCACTAGTCCCGGGGCTAGTTCCAAGTGATGCTTCATCTTGGGTTTATCAAATGAGAGGTGACTGCTTCAGCTCTCCAGAAAGTGACTATTTTGGGACATAGCGATTTCTCCTATTGTTCTTTGGCATAAGGAGAAAATCTATGAAGTCTTAGGACCATTATGAAATCTCAAGAAACCCAGTTCTACTCAGTTGTATTTCTGAGCTTGCAAATTTCAAAATGCAAAAAATTGATTGACTGAACTGGCAACATTTTCAACATGCCATTTTTATGGAAACAGAGTAAAAGTCAAAATCCTGTGTGTTTCCATTAAGAACAACAATCAAAGATTACAAAATCAATAAAGTTTAATATGGTTTAGAATATTTTTGAAATGTCTGAAGACAAAGCAGAGCATCATCTGGCAAGCCCAATACTTGAGCAGCTCTCGGGATTCTGGAAGAGTGTTTTACAGATGAATCTGTCTTTATTATAGAGACTCCCATAAAGCACAGCTTTGAAATAGGGCTTAAATACAGTATACTCATATTCTGGAAAACTGACCCAAGAAGAGATGTGCCACAGTCTTTCACTTCCTTATGACAGCCAAGGGTAAACTGACCTCACAGAAAAATGTTTCTGAAGTAGCAGCCTCACACTACCCCTACGGAAAAATACTCATTCAGATACTGTTCTTACCCTAGCTGTAAAGGATGGAGATCCTGCACAGGTGAGTTGTACAATTACTGCCTAGTGGTGGTTCTTGTCACTAAGTATGTACAGCAAGTGGAATAAACAGTATGTGGATGGGAGGGGAAGCTGGCTGCAAGGTATTGATATTGAAAAAGCAAATATTCCTCATAGCTTAACACTGCAGTGATGGTTTGGATGGCAAGATGGTGCAAAGGACAGATTTTAAAGGGTTTCCAGTACTTTAGGGATGTGATATATGGATCTTAGCTATCCAACCTCAGCTAGCCATCTAGGTTTCTTCCATGGTCTGTGGAAAGAAACTGCATAGCCATGTGGTAATGGATTCATCTTAATATAGGTCTATATGATTAACAGGGTGAATCACTTCTTATAACTGCCTATCCCTCTCCATACACTAGAGAGGTTGCACACATAACTGATTACACTGGGTGCTTAACTTACAGATAATAGAAGTTAGATGAAATGAAACTCCTCTCCCCTTAGTGCTGTAAATAACCATCTAGTTCCTATTGTGTAACTTGTAAGCGAGGTATCTCAGTCTCTGTGAAAAGCAGTGATGCATAAGACAAAACTTTCAAACTCTTCATATGCAGTTTCTTGTTCTGTTCTGGGGACAACACAGGCAGGAAAGTGGAATCAGTCCTCTGGGTTCATTGTGATTCTTCAATTTTTTACCCTATCCCTCATAGACAAAGGAATCTGCTGTTTCATATTTCTAACGTAGCTTTGACATATGGAGAGAGACAAGTTCTGTAAATGGGTGGAAGTGAAGACTCCTGAAAATGTTATGGAAACATTAAGATCTTTGTGGCTCTAAACTCGGAGTGATGCTAGCTGGGAAATGTAATTTAAGAATTGACCTAAAATGAAAGTTTAACTTGAACCAAACAGAATAATCTTTTTTGGAGTTCTTTGCACAGTGTGAATTTTACACTCACTGATTGTACCATACTATTACCTTCAAATAAGTAAAATCCCCTGAGATTATCTGCAGGGTCAATAAATCTTAAATAGTGCAATGTTACCATCTTTAATTTCTAGTAACCCAAACCTGGAACATCCACACGTAACATGTAGGCATTATTCAATCTTAAGCATCTTCAACGATATTCAAGAGTGGAAGAAAATGAGGTTACTCTCTTTTTAAATTGCTGCAATACCTGAACCAAGATGCCAACTGAATATCCCTTGGATGAGGATTAATTCCTCTCATCTGTATTTCTAGCAATCTTAGTCTGCAAAATGAACATC